>CM029023.1:167087494-167217494 GCA_016801055.1 Panax notoginseng | reverse complement strand
GTGTTCTCTACCGGGTTCCATGGAAAATCTTGCAACGACCCTTTTATGGGGAAAAAAACTCTGAAATTGGAAGAAGTCACTTCTACTCTACTGATATTTAACCAGAGAAAGAAACAATCCGAGGGTATTTCGAGTGAAGGGTTGATGGTAAAAGGTGGAGAGCAACGTGGCAGAAAATCGGATAGAGGGAAACCAGGAATGCATGGGAAATCTAAGTCGAGGGGCAAGACTCCTAAGCCAAAGGAAGGTAAGTGTTTCAGATGTCGCGAGATAGGACACTTCAAAAGGGATTGTTCGTGTAAGAATAAGGGTGAAGGAACGGGGAAGCAATCAGAATCTACAAAATCGGCAAACGTCGTGGAGGAATCATCGGATGATGGGGATATATATGTTGTCAGTGTCAACAAACACGGACGTGACAGACTCGTGGATTTTGGATTCAGCATGTTCGTTTCACATGTCACCTAGCAGGGAGTGGTTTGACACCTACAAGTCAGTGAACTGTGGGACAGTTCTAATGGGTAACGATGCTTCGTGCAACGTCATTGGAATAGGCACAGTGAAGATAAGGATGTTCGATGGTGTTGTAAGGACTCTAGCTGAGGTGAGACATATTCCAGGTTTAAGGAAGAATTTGATTTCATTGGGAACTCTAGACTCTAATGGCTGTGAGTTCAAAACTGGTGGTGGAACCATGAGAGTGACAAAGGGTGCCCTGGTAATAATGAAAGGTTCTAAGGTTAACGGGAATATCTATCGGATGATAGGGAGTACAGTTATAGGTGGAGTTGCTGCCACTACAGCGGAAGATATTGATGATACTACGCTATGGCATATGCGGTTAGGGCATATGGGAGAATGTGGGATGCTGAAATTACATAGGAGAAATCTGCTGAAAGGGATAAAGGCGTGTAAGTTAGACTTCTGCAAGTTCTGTGTCTTGGGAAAACAGTGTAAGGTACAGTTTAAGAGTGCAGTGAACAAAACGAATGAAAAACTTGACTATGTGCATTCTGATGTATGGGGGCCAGTGAGAGTAGCTTCAAAAGCGGGATCGCTATATTTCTTGACTTTCATCGATGACTTTTCAAGAAAGGTTTGGGTGTACTTCATGCGGCACAAGTCTGAGGTCTTCGAAAAGTTCACGGCGTGGAAAGCTGAAGTGGAGAATCAACAGGAAAAAGAATTAAGTGCCTCAGGTCAGATAATGGGACAGAGTACAAGTATGAGCCATTTGTGAAGTTTTGTGAAGAGCACGGGATACAACGTCACTAGACTGTCAGGAAAACTCCATAGTAAAATGGAGTGACAGAGAGAATGAGCAGAACTATAACAGAGCGGGCACGGTGCATGAGACTAAATGCAGGGCTTTTGAAGGATTTCTGGGCAGAAGCAGTGAGTATGGCAGTTTACATAATAAACAGGTTGCCAAGTACTGCTCTGGGTAATAAAGCAGCACAAGAGGTATGGACAGGTAAGGAGGTAGACTACTCGTGTATGAGGATCTTTGGATGTCCAACCTACGCACACGTTCCAGGTGATGAGAGATCAAAGCTTGATGCCAACTCCAAACAGTGTATCTTTCTTGGGTATAAGAAAGGTGTAAAGGGGTACAAGCTTTGGGATCCGAATTCAAAGAAGGTAGTGATCAGTAGAGATATGGTTTTTGATGAGGTTTCCATGGTTAAGACACAACAGGAAGGTTAGAAAATCGAGGCTGGTGGTGTAACCGGCAATCTGCAGCAGGAAGTTCAAATTGAACTGGAGAGTTATGACACTGGAAATTTACCACCAGTGGAACAAAAAAATCAGGAGCAGCAGGACGAAAGCATTACCACAAGGAGACCCAGACGCACTATAAAACCACCAGAGAGGTACATGTTTGATGATATGGTTGCATTTATCTACTACTAGTGGGGACCCATCCACGTTTCAGGAAGCTATTGCTAGTTCTGAAAGGGACAGATGGATGGAGGCCATGGTGGAGGAGATGGAGTAATTAAAGAAAAATAAGACTTGGGAATTGTCAGAATTACCTGAGAGAAAGAAACCAGTGGGGTGTAAATGGGTGTACAAAAAAAAGGATGTTGTATCAGAAAAGGAAAATGAACGGTTTAAGGCTCGATTGGTAACAAAGGGATACTCGCAGAGGAAGGGAATTGACTATGATGAGGTGTTTTCTCCGGTGGTGAGACATACCTCAATCATGATTATTTTGGCATTGGTAGCTAGCTATGATCTGGAGTTAGAGCAGCTGGATTTGAAGATAGTCTTCCTTCATGGTGATTTGGAGGAAGTGATATTCATGGAGCAGCCTGAGGGATTCAAGCAGCCGGAGACTGAGCACATGGTATGCTGGTTGAAGAAGTCACTGTATGGGCTGAAACAGTCTCCAAGACAATGGTACAAGAAGTTCGATTCCTTCATGATCCAGATTGGGTTCACGCGATGTGAGTATGATTGTTGTGTTTACGTGAAAAGTCTTGAGGATGGTTCCTATATTTTTCTGTTACTGTATGTAGATGACATGCTTATTGCTGCAAAGAGCATGGTTGAAGTTACTAGGTTGAAAAACTTATTGGGAAAGGAGTTTGACATGAAGGACTTGGGTGTCGCTAGGAAAATACTTGGGATGGAGATTCGCAGGGATAGAACAGCTGGTAAGCTGTGGTTGACACAGAAGAACTATGTGGAGAAAGTGTTGGAGAGGTTTAGTATGGCTAATGCTAAATAGGTTAACACTTCATTAGCGAGTCATTTCAGGTTATCTACAGCACAGTGTCCGAAATCGGCGGAAGAAATTCAGGATATGTCGAACGTGCCGTATGCGAGCGCAGTTGGTTGTTTGATGTATGCGATGGTGTGTACAAGACCCGATTTGGCACATGCAGTCAGCACAGTGAGCAAATACATGGCCAATTCAGGTAGGGAGGACTGAAAAGCTGTTAAGTGGGTGTTCAGATATCTGAGAGGAACATCAACTCATGGGATTATGTTTCCGAAGCAACAGACTCAGATTTCAGTTGTAGGGTATGTGGATGCGGATTATGCTGGAAGGTTGGATGATTTGAGATCTACAACAGGGTATGTGTTTACATTAGCAGGTGGACCTATTTGTTAGAGATCCATGATACAATCTCTAATAGCTCTATCTACTACTGAATCTGAGTACATGGCATTGGCTGAGGCTGGCAAGGAAGCATTGTGGTTGAAGGGTTTTGTGAATGAACTGGGCATAGATCAAGCTGGAGTACAGCTGTATTGTGATAGTCAGAGTGCCATTTACTTGGCAAAGCATCAGGTGTATCACGCAAGGACCAAACATATTAGCGTAAGGTTTCACAAGGTAAGGGAGCTGATAGCTACTGGGGATGTGATATTGGAGAAGGTGCACATTTCTGAAAATGCAGCTGACATGTTGACAAAGACTGTGACCGCGGACAAGTTCAAGCATTGCTTGGACTTGATCAATATCTCCGAATGTTAGTTTGGAGGATTCCCTCCAAGATCGGATAGGACAAGTGACTTATCTTCGGAATGGACGAGGTTATTCGTCAAGGTGGAGATTTGTTGGAAACTTATGACTCATAATATGGAAGCTACTGGAAAAAGCTAATGCGGAGCGTAACTCGAGCCGTAGGCCCCGAGCAGAGCGGAGCAAAGCGACGCACTAGCCCATCACGGTTGCACCGAAGGTCGCGAGGGGGTGCGGAGGGCTTCGCCCCTCACGGTATGGAACAGGGTTACTGCTATAGTAGCGCAGGGCGCGCTGGGTCAAGCGTGTGAGTAGCGCGGGGCGCGCCGACACTGATCAAGCTTATGGGCAGGTGGTGCGGGCCGCGCTATGGCAAGCCTTGGAGCAGCGCGGGCCGCGCTGGTTCGGCGTCAGAGAATTTCTGGGTTGTTAATTGGAAATGACATTATGGGTAATTGACCATAATGTAAAGTATGGTTGGAATAGGATTAGTAGGTATATATACTATCTATTGTAAATCACTCTGTAACTAAGGAATCATCAATAAACAACGTGTCGCCTGTGGAGTACCCAAATTGGGAAACCACGTAAATCTCTTGTGTTCTTCTTAATTCTCTATCGTTTGTGTGCGTGTGTGTGATCCTAAATTCTAACATATACAAGAATATAGTTGTACAATTTTTATAATTACCTAATTGTTTGACACATATATTCCTATGCTAAGTAGTTAGAATTAAGAACGCAGAAGTGTAAAAATCTAGTTAATGCTGCGTTTAACAATTAATTAATTATTCGAAAAATTAATTGTATATGTTGAGTATTATCATGCATAGTTTGTACGTATAGGCAGCTAGGCTAAGTCTTACTCGTGACGGGCGGTCCCAACACTACATCCTTTGCTTTGCTACCTAGCTAGCTAGTTGCTACTTTATCATGAATTGCTGTTTTGGGCAGAGCATGCATGCATGCATGATCACTACTATCCATCAAAAGAGTAAAATTAATTCATTTGATTTGACAGTGTAGGTTTTTCTTGAATTACTTGCGATATGCTAGCTTTTACTGTTCCCAAATTCAATATATATTTTCTTTTCGGTCTGTCCCAAAATACTCATTTGTAGTTTTAGAATATAAAGTGAGATAAAATTAAATAAATATATAGTTTGAAAATATAAGGTGTGATGAAGTTTTTGACATTTCATTACTTATGTGTGTGTGTGTGTGTGTGTGTGTATATATATATATATATATATATATATATATATATATATATATATATATATATATATATATATATATATAGGTAGATCGATTGAATTCTAGCATTTCACCAATATTAATATTACATCTCTAACAAATAGCTAGTATGGATATGTTTTGGAAAAAAATAAATTATAATCGATCCTTGATTTTAAAAATATTTTTTTTTAATTTAATTTTTCGATGGATTTCATATGAATCATGTCCTTTGTCCTAAAACAAAAAAAACTGCATATCTACTCAACTTTGGCTTATTCAACCAAACGATTTACTTTGAAAATATAAAGAGTAAATTCAAAATTATAATTAGTTAGTTTGTACAAAGAAATATTATTTCCATAGAGAAGGCAAACAAGCGCTTTGGTTTCTCTAACAGCAAGCACCACATGTTATGCATACATAATACAGGTAGGTAGGTAGGTTTCAGAAGCACATGTACTGATTTTATGGTTTCATCACACAATTAATAATATGAAAGGTAGGCCATGCCCATGCATGGCTTATCTCAACAATAAAAATTAGTAAAATATAGCAACAACACTCGACCAGTCACGTGATAACCATTCCAAGTCCAAGGTTGAAAACAAAATCAAACTCTCCGGTCCAAAAGACGAGTCTTATTTAACTTTTCCCCTTCTGCAGCCAAGTGACACATTCAAGCATATGTGCCACTAGAATCAAGTGAACAATCTAACTAAAACAAACCATGTACCCTGGTTGTGTATATATAATATGTCACTGGCCATAATGTTTCAGAAGGCAATGTCGATGTTCCTGAGATCCAATAATGTCACACACACACACACACATATATACATACATATATATATATATATATATATATATATATATAAGAATTAAATATCAAGTTTTAGTACATGTCTGCAAACAGGTGCTGCACATGGATACTGTCAGCAGTCATTAAGAAGGAAGCACTGAACAAGTAGTAAGTGGCCAATCAATGCCGTGAATTTTTCACTACTCAATCATTGCTTCTTTTCCCGACTGAAGGTACTAGAACCAATACTTTTGCCAAACAGAATTGGAGTTGATATTCATACAACTTCATGAGCCAGAGACCTTATTGTTTTCAGGATGAGCTATTTGGAAGCTTGGAACTGTTCAATAAAACAGAGAATTCTTAATTTTCATCTACTCCGCTGAATCTGATCTTTGTATGTTTTCTCTAACATCAATGCCACTGAGTAAAGATATACATGACTTACAGAATTAGAATCAGACATTCTTCCGGACTGTATTTGCTTCATTGTTCATGGAAAGCATTTCATTCTCTGCAAAAATTTTGGCTTAATTCATGTCTACGACTAAATCATATGTATAGCTAGAGAGTAGTATTGAGCTCAAAACAAGTAATACCTGTCTTTCAATTTCAACAGCAGACGCCGCAACCCTTCTTCTCAATATTGACTTTTCCTGTTCGCAGGTCTCCATCTTGGAATCTAGCATTAATATCATCAAAGCAATTTCACAAAGAATTAAAAATAACTTCACAAATATTAAACAACATTTCTTCTTCGGCTAGACTAAACATCTCCGTATGTTTCACCAGGTAAAAAAAAATAAGTTTCACATTTAAGTCCACAAAAATTAAAAAAATAAGGAACATGGCACCCTTTTTGGTTTGATGTGTTGAGACAAGGGTAATGACGTGTAAGGGATTTTGTGTAGCCCTTGTGCAAGTAGCACAATGAATATCTAAGAGGATGTGAGTATTTGAAGCATTAATTTAAAATTTGATCAACAACAAATTGTTTCCTTAATTTGCATGAGATAATCAAAAGTGCCATCTTCTGAAAATTGAGAGAGTATTAGCAAACTAAGTGAGATTCAATATAATTAATCAATGTTAATTGAGCTTCCACAGGATTGTACTTTTTGATTCACTAGAAAACAATAATTCCTATGCTATATCCAGTCAGAATACAATTATTAATAATCAATGTCAGTTCACTAGTTGAGCTTCCACAGGATTGCAATTTTCGATTCATATGCTATATCCGGTCAGTATTATGCCTTTCGAAAATTTGAAGTTTGGAATCAAGTAAAGTTCAAATTACACCAACTTTTATCATCATGTGCCCAGTTCAGAGAGCTCAAATGTGTAGCTAATTGGCATGTCGAATCATCAACTATAATGGGCAGGACTCGACAAAAGATTCTGGAGGCATGAGTTCCACTTGGATTGTATCATGCGAGCAAAATAATTTAGTACAATGACGTTTAATGTTCATAGTGTTTTAGAAAAGAGAACTTATAACTCTATGATTTGCAGAATCATTATACATTGTTAAAGGGAAAGGACCATTAAAATTTTCAAAAGTCAACTGGTAAACTAGCTCCCATGTAATAAAAACCTGCAGGTTTCAAGTCTTGTTATGGACAACGGTTAGGGAGCCTACTAAACTATGGATTGGATATAAAAAATATAATCAGCAGAAAAATGAATGTAAATAAGTTGTCAAATTCTCACCATAATAGTAGGATGAGAGAATGGTAATGCGCTCAGTTGGCTGTAATGAAGAAACATAAGAAGCAGATTATTTCAGACAGCAATTATATGGATAAAGCCTGAAATGGCAAATACAATTCAATGAAAAATACATCAGGTGGTTCATGAAGCTACGGGATTCAGATACAATCCATGGATTAATAGATAGATGAACCATTGAAAGATCTAGTCCAGATGTTGGTACCCCCTTGTATTGTGCAAACTGACACGATGACCTGTTGCCAAAGTTGGCTAGTGAATGACATTAACAGAGTAGGTAGAATGGTCTTATCCTATAAAAAGTCAGAAAAAGGTAAACTACGCTATTATCCTAAGAACTGCTGTTTCCCGATGATCAGTGATGATGATAATTGTGGTTGATCTGTGCAAGAACATGTTGATTTTGCTCACTGTTTTTACATTTGAGTTACCTTAATTGTTGTACAAAGGTTCTTAATATGATAATTATTTCCTTTAGATAATTGAGGGTCAAAGAAAATTACTTTGCAAGGAAAATCAGCTGATCAGCAGCTCCTCTTAATTAATACTAACGGCTATCAGGTTAAGGAAGGGTATGCGAAAAATATCCAAATTCATGAAGGTCCTTGTCATTTTTAACGGTCAGGAGGCTGCTGTAGATTTATTAAAGTCCAGGTACCCTAAAGTATATAATAAATATGATCATTGAGTAAAGACAAATTGGTTCTATAAGAAAACAGCTCATACAAATTAAAATTTTCCAAGCACTTCATCCTCATCCTTCATCATAGTCTTATGTTGTGAACAAACTCTATCTTTCCCTTTAAAGCAATATAAGTTTCCTAATCCTAACGACAATGGAAACAGGGACGGAGCTATGTGGACATTGCAGGGGGCCATGGCCCCCCCCAAGATTTTAAATTTTTTGTAGTACTAAGGCCCCATCTACAATTGTGAGATTAAAATTTTTAAATACTAAGGCCCACTCACAATCTCCAGTCCTCCACTTCATTTCTGCCCCTTTTCATTTCATCCCAATTCATTTCATTTTCTTACGCCATTTCAGTTCTGCCTGACTGCCTTTTTGCCCTAACATTTTCTTCCGCGGCTCCGCCATTTCAGTTCTGCCTTTTTGCCCTATCCGTCCTCGATTTCACTGTCAAGGTTTATTTCTTTTCAACCCTCTTTTCTCTTCTGCCATTTCTGTATGATTTTGATCATGTAGATGTTGTATAAACACACATGTATATAATTTACTGCTTATATACTTTTATGGGAATGTCAAATGTGTTTTTTTAGATTCTTTGTGTTAGTTAGGTTTATTTTTTGGGAATATTGCTGGTTATTTTTTTGATTTCTTGGTTTATCTTACTCCCTCAGCTCCAGAAAAAAGGTCTTATTTCATTTTTCTTCCTAGTCAATTTGTGAATTCCTAAAATTCAAAATTGATGTTAATATATTTAATCTTGGTTTTCAAACAGAATGTTAGAGAGCTATATGAATGTGTAAATGAAGCCTTGAAAATATGGGACAAGTATGAATTTAATGTGTTCTAGGTTTAACAAATGAAAGAAGGCTTTGATACTGCTCTAGAACTTGTCATCAAAACTGATACAAAATGTTCTGTTTACTAATTTTGCCCCCCCCCCCCAAATAATAAATCCTGGCTCCGTCCCTGAATGGAAACATTAATAGAAGGATAGAAGGCTACCATTACAAAGATCCCTTCACGACGAGTAGGGAGTTGCTCAAGCTTTTTCAATGTATCATCGCCTTTAGTAATTTTTCCAAATATTGCATACTGAAGGAAGGTTGTTAAACGAAATGCGAGAAATCATGTCAGACGAGTTTATAAAGATATTCTTTCTCACCAATTGTTAGCTAGTGTAACTAACATACCTCACCATCAAGGTGTGGGGCATCTCCAAGAAGTATTGAAAATGAGGATCCAGCACTGTTTGGATCAGAATACCTATACCAGGTAATATAGTCTTGAAGCCAGAAAGGAAGGAAATAATAGCAAACAACAAATCATGCAGTAGAAATAGCAACTCTTAAGCTACGTTTGGATTGGAGTAACGAAGGTGGGAATAGAATGACTCATTCATTTCGGTTGCGATTGGAATGAAAAAAATTGTTTGGTTCCTTTGGGAAGGGAGAACATATGGAATAACTCATTCCAACTAGAATTGAATGAATCATTCCACTCTTCATTTCATTCCTTCAATCCAAACATAGCATTAGGATCAGAATGTCCTTTAATATTAGGGAAATCACTCGGAACTCTTTAGAAATTTAAGTGGTTGTCTGACATCAATCTACAATATCCTTGAGTTTGGAGCATACACTCTGCTGTGTTCTTAATTAGTATTGTATCAGAAATCATAATTTGTTCAGACATGTGGGAGTAATTTCAACCCTATTTTAAAATATTTTCAGTGTGCAACTTATGCTGAGTAGAAGATATAGGGTCAAGGTGAAAAACATAATACCAAAGAAGAGATAAATATGCCTGACCTAATAAAAATTTGAATGCATAGGTCATAGATGTTACCTTTTCTAATTCAGGTTCTCAGCAGGATACATAATGAATTTCTAATGCAGTAATCAATATGAGCACCTTGCTAAAATCTTAAACCTTAGATTTATTATATCATGACAAACATCCTTGGTATTTGGCAAAGACATCTACAATTGAAAATTACACATGCGTTATTCCTGTAAGCTTACTAATTGCCTAATATTACAACTTTGATTTTTACATAAAGCATCTATGGTTGTTTAGTGGAAAGTTTTAGATATCATGCAACATAGAATCACGAAAGCAGTTTCTAAAAGTAAAAGGCTTACCTCCCCATTGAAAGAATGCCTCTTACATGCTTCACATCACTAAATTCGCCAACAACAGTTTTGTCAGCTTCCTCCCTTTGCTCTTCATTCATAGGAGCTGATCTTCCACCAGCAACATCAGCAACTTGGGCAACGAAGCCTTGATCTACCTGTGCCATTCGAATACTTCTTTTTACCCAGATCAGGAATAGTAGAATAATCAGCCTACCAAAGAAATTACATCATTATTTAGGTCTTAGTAAAGTACCCGGAAGAAATGGTTGGTATTATAGCCTCCCAAACAAACAAGTTTGTAAATATGTTCAACAGTTCTAGGCGCAATGCTAGGGAAGAAGCCAAATTCAATATCTCCATAGTTTGTCTGCATCCAAAATGCGTCAAGGCATTCAAAAAGTTCATCATGATATTACATTAACTGGTAAATATAAACACTTCAATCACACAATTCTAGCAGTCTAAATCGCAGCTACTTACTCCTTATGACTATGTGAAAGCAATGGTGGCAGCAAGAAACTAGAGTGCCAACTTGCAAAATGAACTATTGGTCAGAGAGATCCTAGAGCTTTACAATAAATGTAGTTGTGTACAGGATATATATGTGTGCGTGCGTGTGTGTGTTTTAGAGCCACAGAGATACGATTTGATGTAGTTATGAATGTTCATAAAGTTCAGCCAGATGATTATAGTGTATAATGTTTTAACAATTTGATCTAGGTTTGTGTATCCTTAGCAGCAAATAGCATTATGAACAATCAACCTTTATTTTTAGCTTTACGACGGAGGAACCCGCAACCACTAGCATCAAGGTGAAATGGTCAAATATACAATGAACTTGGTAAAATTCATGAATTAGAATTATTAGTCTGTGAATCTAGCCCTCAACACTGAAATCCCTCAATTCATTGGGTAATGTTATTAGTCTGTGAATCTCGTCTCAAATGATGTGGCATCACTACATTGGTTGGGAAAGTCTCTAATGACTGGCTATACATTTTGTTTTATCTAGTGCCGCATCATTTGAGAACAAAAATTTGAGACCCCAATTTGTAGTCATACCTGGAGAATTGTCTATTCTATGTTATTTAAATGAGGAATCTTTTATGGAAGAAGGAAATATATGATACTCCTACTATTTATGTGTCAAGTGTAGAAATGTAAGCATAAATTTGAAGATTAGCCCCATGACAAGTACAGAAAAGCATAATCAGAAGGTAATAAACGATCGAGTGATAAAAGTCACAATCTTTACAATAATTATACGCGATGTTGCAGCAAAGATTAAATTAAAATTAAACACATGGCGATTATGAGTGTATAATACACAATAAATTTGGGGAGAGAAAAAGAAAAACCTGAAAAACAACACGAACAGATCCGAGTTCTGGGTTTTGAGCAAATACACCAACCAAACCGGAAGAAATAATGCAGATTAAATACGTGATTATGAGCGAAACTCCTTTGCCTCTACACATTTTCTGTGGATTCAAGAAAAATTAATAGAGGAGTACTAATATTAATATAATTCACACTGATTCCTCAACATTCAACTAAACTAGAAGAGGCAAGTCAAACCAACTATTTTTTTTTATATAATAAAAATCATAAAGAAAAGAATTTAAAGTTTAAACTCGCCAATATAAAAAATAATAATAATAAAATAAAATTTCTAATGTATACAGTGCAATTTTTCTAATTTTTGGGGGCAGAGAACCAGAGAATTCATTCAAAGAATATGGAGTAATGCTAATGTTTTTTCTTGTGTAGTAACTCTTTGACTTCTTGATCCTTCAGTATCAGAGCTTTGGAGTTTGGACCAAGGCCAGCGTTTATTTGTGCCATTTTTTTGATAAGCCCATGATAGGGCCTTCAAAGATCAAAACAAATAGGTTATTTTGACTATTAGGATCACGACTGCTAGATCCCAACTGGAGTAGTACTAGTAATTTACAGCTGCATATAATTGGAGTACTACTTTTTTTATTTACATTAATTAATGCTCTCTTAAATTCTTATAGTGAGTACTGAGTAGTAGCACCCACCTGATTCTAATTTAGATAGTTTTGATTAATTTCTTTGTTTCCTATTTTAAGTTGTGGAGTCACCTACCTTAGCCTTAGCCTTAGCTCATGTCCTCTCGCTTACATTAAACGCTCTAGTTTTCACAATTGGTGTATTTTCAAACAAAGCATATAATATAAATTTATGAGCAATAAAAAAAATACTAAACATTTGAATCTTAATTTTAATACTATAACGGGATACCAAAAAAAAAACAAAATGATCAATCTATATTGAATCAAATCCATTCCATTCCATTCCCAACGTACGTAGTAAAAAAATTTCCCAGTTATTAACAAGCACGAGCTAGCAACCCATGATTTAAGAGATGTGGGTGAATGATTTGAGGGGATGCTATTAAGAGTCTTCCCGAGATTTTCCAACCAGCATAGCGGTCGGCAGGAATTTTTTTTTTTTTTTTTTGTACTACAAAATAATTAATGTGATTTATTAGAACGAATTTTTTTATAAAATGCAGTGATTTAGGTGTCTTTTTGGATACAAGTAACAAACATAGTTATACAGTCTGTACAACCCTGTTTTTTATGTGTATCCAAATGACACCTAAATTACTGTATTATATAAAAATTTCAGTTCTAATAAATCATATTAATTATTTTATAATACAAAACAAAAAAAAAATAAAAAATTCCGACCGGTCACTAACCGGACCGAAAAATCCCGGTCTCCCTAGATTTTTTCTGCTATTAATCTTAATTACTCTTCAAAAAAAATAATTTAATTAGGTGAGAATTGAGAAATATGAAAAGCCAAGGATGATGAAACAAGGGGTGATAGTCAATACATTTTCCTCATTGGATAAATATATGCGAAAAGATGTCAGGGAAAGACAAATGACAATTAAGACTTTCCCTGTTTAGTAGTAATTAACTAGTAGCTAGCTAGAAAAAAATGAATTTCTTTCGGTGTCATGTACAGATATCTCCCTCACTTGATTTATTCTAGGAAATTGTTAAATTTATAACACTTTTTATTATTTTTATGATAAAAGTATTGCTGTAGATATATAGTGACGATAAAAATCATCGCTAAAAAATCTATAGCGACATTTTTGTTATAAAAATAATATTTTATTTTATGAATTTAACAGTAGAACCAAATTCTTGGTGATAGGATGCTTTAATCTAACAGGTAGTGGTATTATTAGTATGATTGCATTGGTAATATTAATTGTTCCGAGTCATGCAAGTCCTTAATTGGTACCTAAAGAAATTAAACAAAGCATCTATATATCTATCAAATAAATTAATTGATGTGATCATTTATAAGTTTTGAAAATATATTTTATAAAATTGATATCATTCATTACTCAAATTGCAAAATACAAAAGAAATTAAAAAATAAATTAAAAGGATTCATTTAAAATTTGAAATTGATAAGAATTCAAAACTTTATTATTTCTATCAACTTAATCGCAACAGTTATAAGAGTTTTATAAATTAACTTTAAAAAATTAAAGTAATACTCTTAATTTTTTTTGGACGGATGAAAGAACAAAAATTAAAGATGATAATACTCCTTCTGTCCCAAAATTAGATATACAATTTGATTTTTGGGATCAAATGACATGTTAAAGTTCAAAATTAGTATGTCTCACAAAAATTTAGAATGAAATAAATTTTGTGGTTAACAATTTAATTTTGTTATATACTATACAATTATAATTATTGTATCAACTAAAATTACATCAACTTAAAATTTAATATATGATCATTTAACCTCAAAATTCATATTATATATACCTAATTTTGGATGGAAGGGAATATTTATTATCTCTTTTTCTTTAGAAACGGGGAAAGATATGATATAGTCAGGGTGAAATAGTATGTGGCCGTTCAAAAGACCGTAATATAAGTCAGTCGAGCGAGGTTTCTTTGTTTTGAATGAAGGTGATATGTATTGTTTGGTTAGGCGAAATTCACGGACTTCTTGTTCCCCTCTTTAATATCTCTGAAGTCGACATAAAGGTAGCTAGCTAGCGAGCGAGCTTATGAAGGTGCTATGTATTGTATACCTATGGAAATTAATTCTCAATACATATATAGAATAATAATAACAAGCGATGATATGATGATGAGAGAGATCCATATATATATACAGATCGAAGACTTAATTACGTACGATTCACTGTGTGTGTTTGTTCGTGCCGTGCGTGAGAGATGAGAGAATATTAGGGACTAGGGAGAGAAAGATAAGTGAAGGTGACATTTGCCTAATAAGTAGTAATGTTTACAGAGAGAAATAAATATAGTTTACTTAAAACTTTGATGGAGGAAGGAGAGCACAAAGAATACGTATCTTACCTTAACCTTTGCATGCCCCTGCCAACCATTTTTCAAGTTTATTTATTGACTTTTGCTTGCCTATACATATATACATATATATATATATATATATATATATATATATATATGACTATTTGGAAAAATGACAAGGAGATTGACCCACACTCACTAGTCACTAGGCCTCCCCAAATAATCTTCTGATCCAGTATTCATTTTCGGTTTCACTTGATTTGACATTAACAAGGGAGAGAGGGAGAGGGAGAGCGAGAGCGAGAGCGAGAGCGAGAGAATGATATGACATGTGGAGTACCAATTACTACAAGGAAAGAAGAGCAGAAAAAGTGTAGAAATACACTAGTAGGAGCAGTAATAATTGTTTGTTTGGTTATAAACTGAGTTTGGTGATGTTAGAATGGGGCCTTGGCCACATAAAACCCAAACTAACATGCAATCAATCTATCCATATCACATTTATAACCATACATATCACATGCCCGTTACTTCCACTAGCATAATTTGCTTGCGTCCTTCTCTTCTCTTCCCTTCCCTTCCCTCGGGTGTTTATAACTATATAGAGTTGTTTAAACCAATCAATCGCGTCGTCTGACTGGACGACGACCAATCATATATATATATATAATTTTGGGCCAAGCTGTTAGCGGTTAGTGCATAAATTTATTTGGTATTCATGACTTGTTGTGTAGCTAATGAGTCAATCATATATATAAAATTAGTGAATTATATGTATATGTTATAAATGTAACTACATGTGTATATATTATGCAAGTCAATGAGGGGAGGTTGGGGGAAGCCTTTAATTTCTTTCATTATTCAATTTTCTGTTACTAGTAGTACTATTTAATTATTTATCAATTACTACTACGACTACTAGGTAGTCTTAATTAATTGCCAAGTGGAAGGGAGATCGGGTGTATGTAGTATGTATGTATGTATTATTATTGGAATTAGTTGCAATTAATCCCATTAACAACTTTCCCACCATCCAATCCAATTCAATTCAATAATGCTTCACATGACCACACGTCTTTACACAAGTGCTTGACACGTGGGTGGATTCCATTTGGCCTCGATCCATGAGGAGGGAGGATTATTATTATTATTATTATTATTATTATTATAGTCCTACTTAGGAGTAATTGTTGCTAGCTAGTGCACGCCAGAATCTTTTTGTGAATTGTGGATAGTGGCGTTGCTTGTTTTTGAAGTTTGTTTTTTTAATTTTAAGTCTTTTCGTGTCCACGTCTCCATGTCTAAGAATTTTTACTCTTAATTTTAAGTCTCCTTTTGTACGCAATCAATTCTAACAAATGTCTTTCCATTTTTTCCCGATATGCATTATATAATTCATAAAAAAAAAAAAAAAAAAAAACTTGTCGTTATTTAATGGTGTAAAACAATCATTCTACCAACAAATCTTTTATAATTTTTGTGATTAGTGATATTGTAAAAATTTTAAATTCTTAATATTAACTTATTTATCATATAAAGTGGCTGGCTCTCTGGAGCCTGCCATTAATTGTGTCACACTGTTTCTTTTTGTCCTTAATTATAAAGTAAATAACCATGTCCATGTAAATATGAATATTTTTTTAAATCTAAAGTTGGAAGTGAAAATTTGTTTATAAAATGGAATTAACAAAATTAAGTACTCCATATTTTTTGTAATTTTGAAAAACAGAGAATAAAATGGAAGCAGAAGCCGACAGGGACGGACATTCACATTTATCACAGCACAATATGTTGAAATTGAATAAAGGGTTAAGACTTACCAGATGATTCATTATTATAATACGAATACGAATACGAATGAATGAATCATGAACCAAGGGATCGGATCGGATCGGATCGAATTTATATAGCAGAGGCGGCCGTTAAATAAAATACTACTCTCTCTGTTCTTTAATATAGATCGTTTTAGAGTTGTACATAAGTATTAAGGAAATAATTATAAAACATTAAATATACTATCAATTGTCTATATTGCCCTTGTATTTGAAAAAGAGAGTATTATTTATTGGATAAAAAATAGTGAAAGAACCAAAGTTATATTTATTACTTGGGGTAATATTAGAAACTAAGTAATTAATGTTTACTTGAAATTCTTAAACGACTTATATTTAAGAACAAAAATATTTCTCTAAAACGACCTATATTAAGGAACGGAGGGAGTACTCCACTCCAAACTCCAGTGGAGAGTGTTAATTCTGGAATTAAGATTGTATTTGATTGTATTTTAATGTTTCTTAACAATTTACTTCTTAATTCATTTTAAAGGTTCACATCTTTGTATTAAGATGTTTTCGTAATAGTTAAGATACAAATATGAGTCTAAACTATTTAAAATATCTCTTAAATATAAATTTTTAAAATACATTAAAAGGTGAACTGTTTAGACGTATTATCTCGGTTTCATAATAAATGTGTTTTGGAGAAGCTCCTCGCGTGCGCCTACACACAATCCTATATTCCTATAGCAATGTCTTAGCCCCCAAACTCCAACGCCGGCACGTGTGTTTATGTATGTCTGATTAGATCCCACCCTCCAATCACATGCATGGGCCGCTCAGGGTTCTTTCATTTTTCCGCCACTCTATACGACGGTCGACCCGACGGTTAAGGCTTACAAACATAAGGTGACAAGTCAAAAAGTGTCAGGGATTATATATACTAGTAATGAATTGTAATGTCATAATTATTACTATCTTTTATAATAATTAACTACTACAGTATATGTTTGGCTCAATTGTACTCTAGACACTTGCTAAAGGGACCAAATTAGATATTAAATACTAATGTGTTATTAATTTTGAACTACAGTATATGATCAATAACAAATATTACGGTCAATCGATATGATAGTAATACAGTCTATACAAAAGTTGACTATAATTTTCTGATAGGGTTGCATCCAACTGAATTTGGGTAAAAGTCTATTGGAGTTCTAAGCTTATTAAGGGACAACCCTCGGAAAGTTGGAATTTCAATTAATGGAAAAGTGAAAAGAGGTTATATTTGTAAGTTACTTCAATAATTAGTTCATTGTTTTTACACAATTTTAAATGGATGTATATAAATCATTTTTCAAAGATAATTTTGTAATTAGGATTGTAGGAAATAATCTTTATTCGTCCCTGCTCTAAGTTCTTTTTTTATATCAAATAATGATAAAATAAAAATATTTGAGTAAATTAACAATTAATAAGACTTTATTTGGACATCAAAAATGATGAAGAGACGTGAAATTAACTTGGGAGTGAATAAAACTAAGATTATAAAATTTTGTCACAATCCATATAAGAAAGGACATCTATATATATGACTATATCCAAAGAATACATTATTTGGGAACTAAGAAAAATTTGAGAGAAACTTACATTTACTTTGAACGCCTTATTGATAAATGGAAAGGACCTTGTGGAAGTATTAAGTTTATTTGTGAAAATATCATTTTTATTGTTTTTTTTTTTTTGTCAAATAGACTCAATTACATGACCATACACAACAAAATGAAAGACATTATCACTAGATTATCACCTTTGCAGTATTGACACGTGGAATGAGACTATCTTTATTCTCGTCCGATTAATCAGTTCCTCAAAAGAACTGTGTTCTGTGAATAATTTGATCAATGAATACGTGATTCTTTTGTCACTCAAAGGTGATAATCTAGTGGTAAATGTCTCTTTTTTTGTTGTTGTGTAAGGTCACATATTTGAGTCAACGCCTCAACAAAAATTAAAGTAGATTTTTCACATATAATATATCTTACAATTCAAATGTAATAGTATAGGATTTAAAATAAAAATAATAATTATTTGCTCAACTTTAACACATCTAGAAAAAATGTCACAATATACATTGCAAAAGTTTTTAAACGAAATATAATTGTATGAATTAATTTATTTTATTTTATCTTATCTAAGCGTTGACAAAATATTTGTCAATATATATACGAAAATAAGGAAATTATAACATCTAAAGTGGGAGAAACACAAAATTAGATTGTATTTTTTTCATTAGATAGATAGATTGTTTTTTATGATCATCCTTTTACATGGTAGACCAGAATCAGAACGTCTCATAGTCAAAATCTCGCGATAGAAATTGCAAGCCCTTGGATTGGATTTCCTAGCGGCGGATGAACAAGTCAGTTGATGGGCGGTGTAAAAACAGAGGAGAGACGGTTTAGCGGCACGGCACCATAAATCTTTCTATCCCTCTTTTGGTTTGTTGTTTGGCAAGTGGTAAAAGATCATATTGAAGTTGGATATTGGTCCCTTTCATATTCTGATTATGACATCCAACTGATTATGACAAACCCAATTTCTTTCTCAAATCTTAAACAGGATATACTAATTTAATACATCACCATTTGGTCGGTTTGGGCTCTTAGATGCATTAAATGACGCTACTGTCCGTCGTAATGTACACCAGCTTAGCTTAATTTAAATGGATAAAGTTGGAATTTTAAAAGAGGAGTCATTGTCGATTAGGGGCGCCTAATATTACCAAAACAACCTAATAACCAGCAATTATAATGGTCATCGATGACCAAAACCCAATTGGATTATAAAATTACATTTACTATTTTACTTTTTCCTTTTATTTTAGGAAAAAGGGTAAGGTTCACGGACAAAACAAACAAAGATGGGTTGATGTGAATGTGATGATTATTTTTCGAAAGTTAGAAAAAAAGTCATCCATCCCATCTCAACCTATACACTCAAAAAGTACTCCATTTGGTAAATAATTAAAAGCTGAAATGATTGAGAGTCTATACACAATTAAAGTTAATTAAAATTTGTTAATGGGTCTCTCTCTCTCTCACACACACACACACAAATATACACAAATTAAAGAAAAATGAAGGGAGTGGTTAGCATGCATGCAATTAATTTTAATCAATTCATTAATACAGTATCGACACGCAGATATGAGGTGACCTTTTCATCTGCGTGTCAGTATTATATTGATCACATGACCAACGTACCGCGAAGTTAATTTCATGGTAACCGAATCCAAAAAAGAGATTAAAACTCAAAAGTAACTTACATCGGTCATAGGTGAGGTATTAGCATAACGATTAAGATTGAGGTACTGTAACCTTTAAATATCATGTTCAATTTTTATTTAGATGAGTTTATTTTTTCATTTATATAAAGTGTGTTTTTTCTTTTATGTGAGATTTATTTGTAAGTTTATTTTTTTCACTTAATTATGATATTATATTGTACTCTTTTTATAAAAAAAATGAGACTTCAAAAAAGAAGAAGAAAGAAGTAGATGCTGCCCAAGGTGGTGGTGAAATGGTCAACACCAAACAGTGCCTTAGGTGAGACAAAAACGAAAAATATATAGGAACGTACAAATCTGGGTTCATTGTTCAAACATTTTCAACTAAAAGAAGACATAAAGACGATGCAATGTAATGTGTGCGCCAGCCAATATGAAACCAAAGCAAAGGCATCCGTTTCTTTTCGGGACTGTTAGGCGTACCAGTTTAACACGTATCATAATTAGCCATAACAATTTGGCAACGTGATATAATTAATTAAAGAATAAAGTACACTAACATCTCCTCTAAATAATCATAATATCACTCTTATTTTTTAAGTAATAGTTAGTACCTCGTAAGTTTTTAGGGTTGACTAAATAGATAAAGTTATATATTTATCTTTGTATATTATCAAATTTTAATTATTGAATAATATATATGTTTAATTATCCTTTTTTAATATAATGCATTTTAATTATAGTTTTATTTATAATTAAGACTATCTCATTCAAATAATTTAGTTTAATTAACACGGATAAATGGTACAAATATTAAGAATTTTAAATTAAATTATTAATGGAGATGTTCTAATTAGAGTGAATGAGTATATGTTGATATTTTAGTTTTTGGTGTTTAACATCAAAAATTATTATTTAAATTCTTAGTTTCATATTATGATTTTTAAATGATAAATTTTCTTGAGTATATGTCAAAATTTAGAATGTTTATGATTTTGATTACATTTTTTAATATACAGTTGATGTTGTTTTTGTACAATATTGAATAAAAAAATTATAATAATATTTATTACTACTCCTATCTTGTAAAAAGATTTTTCTCTTAATATATTTTTTCTTTTTGTTGAGTAATAATATTTATCATTTTTACTATAAATAATTATGCTCAAGTGTGACTTATGTTTAATTTAATATTTGATCATGATTAAAACCATGAGTACCGAAATTATTAACAAGTTTATTAGTTTAAGAATTTATAGTTTGGAATAATTGATCGGTGACGTATGGTGTTCCATATTAGGCCACGTGAGATTTATGATTTATGATTTTTTGAATTTGTTTTCAAAAATAAAATAAATTTAAATTAATATTTTTGATTTTTAGTCAAAATTGAACGTTAAAATAGAATAAAATCTTTAAATGGAGATGAATAATATAAAAATTGAATGTAAAAATATTATTTGATAGTATTGTCTAATACATTTATGTCATGCACGTAATTTGAAAGAATATTAAAGATTTAAATTTTATTAACATATCCAATATGATCAATAACATTATTTTATTATGATAAATGATAATAATAAAATTTAAATGTCTTAATTTTTTCTTAAATGATCTACTACTATATGATTGATTATTAGATAACAATTTTATTTTATAGACAATACTTGTATAATTTATTAGTATTTTATTACGTATGATTTTTAGTTTTGATAAGTTCTAATTAAGTTTTTTTTACTACTAAATTTTGTAGGTTCATATTATTGCAGATTTGTCCGCATTCGTTGGGCTTGTCAATTGACAGAGCATGAATTGAACACGATATATTCAACACGACTAGCGAATCATTGACCACGCGAGAAATTAGCTATCCTAGAATGTAATTGTCCACTGTCAAAAGAGAGAGGGTGGAAGTGTTTATTTATCCATTTACATGCGGAAACACGTGTCGACACCGGCTATCATGGTTACCGGTCACCAGTTCCAATCGTCGACCACGGCAACGCAAAGCCTAAACCTCCAAAGTACTCTATCAAAGCTGGTCGTGGGACCCACAACCCACCTCGCACCACCTCCCCCTCGCCCTCTTCCTCCTCCACCCTCTTCTCTCTTCCCTTCTATATTAACATACTCCAAAACAAATCATCTTCCCGTCCATATATATATAATATATATATATATATATATATATATATAGATTATATATATAGCTATAATATAATTTTTCCATATACAGCTATATATGTATATATATGTAGAAATGATTATATTATATTAAATAAATTAAAGATAGAAATAAAGGAGCCCCTTACCCCCCTCTTTCCTCCAAAGATTTTACCCTAGAGCCTCCTTTGATTGATTTGCAGAAAGAGAAAAAGAATCCAAATGGACTCTCTTTGAGCTCAAACAGAAACTGCACAAACATACTTATATAATTAGGCTAGGGAGAGAAACATACACTCGTATCTACATGTAGAGGGAGAAAGATTGTTGATACATTTGACACACTTCCAATCAAGCCCTCTCTTTCTTCTTATCCATTCCGTAAGTGCCCTCTTTATTATTTACTTCTCTGCTTACTACTTCTCTTTCTTTTATGTTTTGCGGGAGCAAATTAATGATATGAATAGATCTAATCTAATTGTTGTTATTGGTTAAGTGATTTTATTCTTCAATTATGCTTTAATTGACTGTGTTTTAGCAGTTTGGATTATTCGTTAAGCCCCTGATCCAAATTAGTGAGATCTGTTCTGGCTAATAGCTTGTTTATTTGATCAAAAGATTTAATTTTTGAAACAGTTTGAATATAGATTCTTCTCATCCTAGACGAATTTGATTACTTCGGAAAAACCTTTTTGACTTGTCCTATTATTTTTTATGTTAGTCATGATATCTAAAGATTGAATTTTTTATTGGGTACCCATTTGATCTGGATCGTTAATTTTTGCATTCAGATCGGTAAGCGTTTCAAATATACTCATAAAGTTAGGTTTTTATCATAATTTCTTGCACTGGCGTTACTGGGTTTTGCTTAATTTATTAAAACAAAGTTTATTATGACCAACAATGGAGCATTCTAGATTTTCTTCTATTTTCGTAAATATATTCATCTCAGCATTTTGACATGGTTTTGTGGTAGTTACTGATCTTTAGCAGTTGAATTCAGTGGTCAGGAAGAAAGAAAGATTTGACTAGGTTTTTGAGGTTACAAAAGTGGTGCCTTTTGATTTAATTCAGGAAGACATGTTGGAAGATAGGTCTTGTCTGGTTTCTAGGGGCTATTCAAGAACCTGCGAAAGGGACAACAGTTGGGGCTGCATGAACTATCGTGTAGAAAAGATTGAAATTCAGCAGGGGAAGCGACCATTAGAATCTGATGGAGATGAAGAAGTTGGAGCTAGGAAGCTTCCTAGGCAACTTGATGCTTATGAAAGTTTGGATACAACTGTAACGTTACATGACCTTTCCATGAACCCCACTGACCAATCCGGTAATCAGCGTCATGCTGGTGATGATTCGGATTCAAGCTCCCTTATTCATGCCATTGGTCGGGACAACTCAATTAGTGCTCTCATTCGATCTTCAAGATCTGATTATGGATCTATTGCTTCTTTGAATCGAAGCTTCCGTGAGCTAATCCGAAGTGGTGAGCTTTATAGACTGAGGCGGCAGAATGGTGTAGTTGAGCACTGGGTTTATTTTTCTTGCCAACTTCTTGGGTGGGAAGCCTTTGATCCTACTCGTCGCCATTGGATGCGATTACCTACAATGACCTCTGATGAATGCTTCATGTTTTCAGATAAGGAATCTCTGGCGGTTGGCACTGAGCTTCTTGTGTTCGGAAAAGTCTTTCTATCCCTTTTCATATTTCGATATAGTTTATTGACCAACACCTGGTCATCTGGGATGAAAATGAATTTTCCTAGATGCTTGTTTGGGTCTGCCAGTATTGGGGAGATTGCAATTTTAGCTGGTGGTTGTGATTTATCTGGTAAAACCCTGAGTGTTGCAGAGCTTTACAATTCTGAGCATGGAGTCTGGGAACCACTTCCGAGCATGAACAAACCACGGAAAATGTGTTCAGCTGTATTTATGGATGGAAAATTTTATGTGATTGGAGGGATCGGAGGAAGTGAGTCGAAGCTTCTTACATGCGGGGAGGAGTATAATTTACAAACGAGAATTTGGACTGAAATACCTAACATGTCACCTGTAAGGACTCGTCCAGCTAGTGAGATTGGGATGCCTGTTACAGCTGAGGCTCCCCCTCTTGTTGCTGTAGTAGATAATCAGTTGTATGCAGCCGATTATGCAGAGATGGAAGTTAGAAAGTATGACAAGGATAGGAGAGTTTGGGAAACTGTGGGAAGGCTACCTGAAAGGGCAGATTCTATGCATGGCTGGGGCTTGGCATTTAGAGCATGCGGTGATCGGCTTATTGTTATTGGGGGACCTAGGACAGCAGGTGAAGGGTTTATAGAAATCAATGCATGGGCTCCCAGGGATGGACCCCCTCAGTGGAACTTGCTTGGCCGCAAGCAATCCGGTAGTTTTGTCTACAATTGTGCTGTGATGGGATGCTGAAGCTTTTAAACTTTGGCAGCACCATGTGCACTGTACTGGTGCATTGTGCTAAGTGGGCTCTATAAGGTTGGTTTCTTTATGAGCACATGATTCTTGCTAATGGGTAATTTGTCCCAACATTTTTTTTTTGTATTTCTTAGCCTTTTTCTTTCTCTTATTATTTTTTTGAGTGGGAAGATGGGAAGGATATCATATTTTACCAGGGTAACAATGTTTTTTCTTAAAAAGAGATCTTGAGTATAAATTTTTTAACTTCAATTTATGTTCTCTTCAGTTGAATTTGCTTCTTCCCCTACTTTCAGTGTCCTGAAAATTCTGAAAGTTGGGTTTCAAATAGCATAGGGATATGAGGTTTTCATAACTTGATGGAACAATCATAGATAAAAATTATGGTTTTATTATCCTTTATGTTCTTAAAGAGAAAAATTAAGATCTGTGTGGTAATTCTCTGAACGTGGCTTATGAATCCAATATATTTATTGTGCTTTGACTGCTTTCTCTTTATATTTTCATATGTTCCTCTTAGATCAACCCTTTACCTTGATTCTCTTTCCGCTTGAGGCTGGAGTAATTGTGGTCAAATCATTTGGCATGTTATTGGCTGTGTTGTTTTTACAAATGCTCTATTTATTTTATAATTTAATTATCAATTGTTTTAAGTGGTAATTTTTCCTCATTATGGATGCCGCATTGGATACAGAAGTTGCTACTTAAGGCAGATAATATATCAATCGTAGCAACCTTGAGAATGTTACATACATGTATGAGCAAGTGGTTTTAGGAGTAATATTTATTTTGCTACTTTTCCTTCTCTTTTGTGTAGATTATATACAACTTTTTTAGATATTCAGTGTAGTTCATGGCACATTCATTCAGAAAACATCTACTTATTATGTGAAATTTGAAATTTGAAATTTGTAAAAACTTTTAGATTGGTTTATGTGAACTAGTGACGAGTACTTAACTAGTCTGGCTGCCACATACTTGGAGGCTTTGTTATAAAGTCAAACTTTCAAGGAATAGTTGACTCGAATAAAATCAATATCCAAGATAAAAAATGATTCAGGCATGGTATCTTGATCTACCATTTGAATTCTTATTTAGTATCCTTCATGAAAAAATGATGGTAATCTTAACTTGGGATGGAGGGAGAAGTAAATTCATATGCCATGTTCCATTGTACGTAGGATTAAAGACGATGCTAATGGAATCCACATTGATATTTCTTTTGAGTTATATATAGGATGATAGGTATTCATTTTATAGCAGATCAACAAGTTACAAACAATGTTCGAAATTGCGATCGAGGCGCATGCCTTAAAGCGAGGCGCAGGTTTGCTGTGGCGAGGCTCACGCTTCACATGAAAATATAAAGGCTAGCGCCTCATTTGGCTGAGGCTTACGCCTCGTTGCGAGTTGTCTCAAGGCGTGTCAAGGATTCAGCCTTGAATTGAATTAAAAAAGCCTAAATATGTTTGACTTCGTGCGACAGATTTAGCTCTTTTTCGAGTTGCGACTGCCGAGGCGACTTCTTTTCTTCTTCTCTGTCTTCTTTCTTCGACTCTGTTTTTCTATTACAATTATTAGATATATATCATATGTATATTAGTATATATATACAGTAATAACATTACCGTATATATACTAGTATATATAACAATCATATTATATGTATATCTGTATATATAAAAAGATTAATTTTTTATTTATTACAATTATATATATAACAATCATATGTATATTAGTATATACATAGAGTAAAATGTGAATTAACAATCATATGCTTTTAAATCTTGGGCAATTTTTATTTATTACAGTGAATTGTTATTATGGGCAAGAAAGATTCGGTCCGGAAATATGGCACCGAAACTCTTAGAGTTAATAAATCTCATTTATATGTGGAATGCAATTTCTGTAAGAAAATTTGTAAAGGAGGGATTACAAGGCTGAAAAATCATCTTGTGGGTAATCATAATAACATTGAGGCTAGCAAAAAAGTACCAAGTGAAGTGAAGGCTGAAAAATCATCTTTTGGGTAATCATAGTAATTTTATTAATATTTTTATATAATTTTTTGGAGACTTTTAGGTCTTCAAATCGAGACTTACGCCTCGCTTCGCCTCGAAGCTTACGCCTCGTCTCGTCCGGAGAAAAACGCGTCGTACCGCTTTTAGCTTTTTCGAACATTGGTTACAAACCTTTGTAGGATTTTTTCTATTTATCTTTGTCTTTTTTGGAGCTGACGTATTACAAACCTTTTAAGGTCTCTAGCTCAAATTCCGTATTTTTGGTACAAAATTACCAATAAAATAGCTCTTCAAAACGAAGAACATTATTCCTTGATATATTTATAAGTTTGTATGTATTTTGAAGAGAAAAAAATGTTCGAAAACATGATGGTACGCCATTGTAGTGGAGATTTACCATCTAATATTTGAGAGTCATACAGGCATAACTTTTTGAGATTTTAGTTTAAAATACCAAGTGTATTGATTTTGTAGTACACCTTATATAGAGGGTGATGTTAACAAACTGTACCATAAGTGGTGAGATTTGTCAGATACAAGATGGAAGCTTGGTTTGACACAATAGGATTGTGTGTAGTTTAGCTATGTCTGGTTTCCCCCCTTTGTTTCTCTTTCTTGAAGCTAAACTACAGAATTGAAACGTGTTCCATTAATTGTTGACCTTCATGAAACTGAGATGATCAGGGGCGAAAAGAGACTCAAGTAGACCTGTAGGGTTTAAAAGTTTCTTTCGGGTGTTTTTTGTAGTTACTTCAGAAGATCAGAGAAGTAGGTAATATGTGTTCGTGCCGGGAGCTTTAAGAATGTTAATTTTGATTAGCTTGGGTCCTCAAGTTTAACATGTTTCGGAGGGGGATTTATTTACTCAATTGGATTGTTTCTGTGAAGAAATTAAAACTTTGTGGAGATCTGTTGAGGTGGTAGTTGGCTGATGATCAATAGGAATTTATTTTATTAATTTTTGTATTTGTGGTTACATTCAGAATTCTGGTTTTTGAGTGTTTTTTTATATATGCTTCATCCTTTCATGGTTTTTAGTTATTTTCCCCTTGTTTTTGAGTATTGGAATTTTTGACCTCCTACACTTGGTTAAAGTTTTACTTGATTATATTTGTAGAAAACTAATATATTGGAAATTAGTTCCCTTGGTAATGTGTAATGTTTGTTTGCCTTGAGACATGATATGTCATTGTATTTGTTATGATAGAGAGTTCATATAAGCATACTCTTTGCATATATTTTCATGTTTATTGGCATTAGTATTTGAAAGCATATGCTCTGTGTAGACTGTAGGCATGAAGTGGATTTCATGGCACTGGTTGGCTTGCCTGCATTGATTGACCAAAATATTACCATATGAAATGTGTTGAAAATTCTGTGCTAATAAGCAGAATCAATTAATCTCCAGCAAGTGTCACTGGAGAGGAAGATGCTACTGATGCTCTTCTAAGAGTGTTTATTATCTAAAGTTATTCTTATAATTTATTTGTGAATATATATTTTCCAATTCCAATCCTTGTTATTTGGGCTTTTTGTTATGTTTTTTTTTCCAAGTACAAAAGGTGTCCTTCTCTCAAAAGAATAAAAGACTCGGAAAATGATACATATTAGGAGTGTTCAAGTCTTTTTTTTTGATTGACAGCAAGATATTTTTGAAGAGTTATGTAATAAATAGAATATTTTTATAATTTTATCTAGTCACTTGTATTGATATGTTTTATAATTATAATTCAATACAAATTTATTTCATTATGTAGCCGGAGACTCCCCTCAATTTTACTCCGAATACTCATACTCTCTCTCTCTCTCTCTCTCTCTAGTCTGTATATTTAATTTAATCAGTCAACAACTCCGGGAATTAATACTGATGGGACAGCCACACAAAAGCTAAAGAAAAAGTGAAAAACCCAAACCACCGGAGGAATTAATATTCCACTCATCTTCATCATCAAACTCCAAGGAAGAACATAATGATGATGAATTAGGATTCCAGACAGAATGGGGTTCATGGAGACTGGTAGTGATGATCAAAAATCTAACCACACCATTTTACATTTGTGATGCCTTGTGGGACCTGAAGACGACGCCTGCTAACTATTTTATTTGTTATATATTATACAATTATAATAATTAATTAATTAAAATTAAATAAATTCGCATTAATTTAAATTTTAACATGCAATCATTAAGGGCACCTACATTAAGCGCTAATTGCATTACAACTCTATAAATTAGGGAAACGTACATATAATTAAGTTGGTTAAAATGGAAAAAGAAATGAAAGTTGTAGGGTTAAATGCTTTCTAAGTCACTCTACTATACGTCAACTTACAACTGGGTCACTAAATTTTTTTTTCTTACAGTCAACCCACTAAATTTCATTTTACTAACAAAAATTTAATTACTAACAGACGTTAATTAATTGGACGGGAAACTGACGTGTAAAACGACGGGTCCCATTTAATCCTAGCTGGAGCCGACCTGTCATTTATTTTTACACATAAGCTATTGCCCACCCATGGTAAACTAAGATCCGACCCATCCGACCCACCCGATAAAGATCCAATCCATCCCAACAAACGATTTCTGATAAATAACGAAGAAAACTCAGAAGAGGGCAAAATTAAGGGTTCATGGTGGTCGTTGCAGTCAGTCGAACAAAAACTCAATTGCTACTAACAATCCGTTGATGCGTTTGTTGAGATGACTACCTCAAGTGGATTAGACTCTTCTTACAGAAGGAAATCAGTGAGTAAATCTTCAGATTCTGAACGCGAGTCCACGTTTTCTTCTCCAATCGTTTGTCGTTGTGGAATCGTTGCACCTATGTGGGAAGCTTGGAAAGAAAGAACCCTAAATCCAGGTAGAAGATTCGTTGGCTGTAGCAGATACAAGGTAAGTCAATGATCAAGATATTTTCCCTCTTGGTTGTAGCTAATTTTCCCTCACCATATCCATTTGTTTGAGCTAATTTTTTTCCCACACAAATTTTTGTTTTATTGTTTTATTGACAAGGATAAAAATAGGTATTGTGGATTTTTCAAGTGGTGTGATCCTCCATTCACTGAAAGATAAGAGAAATTATCAAAAAATTGAGGGATGAGCTTATAACTGCTAATGAAGAAGTACAAAGGTGTAGCTTGATTGAAGATAAAAGTGAGTTAAAAGTGGTAAAAGAGATGATTATGGAAAATGTTCAGACAGCTGGAAAACTCAAGAAAATGTGAGTCATTTTAATTTGTTCATGGTTAATTTTTCTGTATGTTTTAGTAATAGTAGTGTAAAACAATATTGGGGAAACTCTTTTTGTTTTGTTATTTGTGTTGTGAGTTAAGAGTGACATATGAGTGGATGATTGTAATTCTTGTATGGTTGTTGTGTTTATGGATTAAAGGAAATGAAGCAACATAACATTTTACTCTTGTTGTGTTATTGTTGTCTTTTTTGAGTTAATGGTGGCAGCAAATCAATTTGATTTTAATTGACTAATGGTTGTTTTGTGTCTTTAGTGCTAGTATTTGTGAGTTAAGAATGATGTAAGACAACAAAATACCATTTATCATTTTAAAAGGAGTGTCATTTATCATTCCCAAACCCAAAACAGAGCATGTACTAGTGAAAAAAGGATGTCCTCCTGTATTTATGCAAGTAGTTATCATTCACAAAACAAAAACTCGCATTGAAAGCCAGTAAGGGATAAATGCATCCTTGTCAAACAACAATAAGTAAATGCAGGTGCAGAAAGAAAATACAATGAAATAACTAACAACCATTACTTGTTATAACATAACTTCAACTTTTTGAATATATAATTCACACAATCCCTGCATTTCTTGCCACATTAAGTAGCCCCTAATAATATAAATAGTATAAACATTTAAGCCCCAAAAATATTCTCTATATTCCAGCAGTCAAGGTACACCAAAACAGAAGCTATACTAAAAGATTACAAAAGTTAAGATACCTATACCAAAACAGAGCTATACCAAATACTTACTAAAGTACCATGCCACTAGTGGGCTATAAAATAACTTAAATGAAACTATTTAGTAGGAGTTCCACCATTCTTCCTTGGTGCCTTGAATGGTCTACTAGTTGAATTCTGTGAAGATTGTTAACTTGCTTGCCTTTTCCTTGTATTTATCTGGGTTGGTGGTGTAGAAGCAGGTGGAGTGCATCCTTGGTCTGTTGTTTGTGAAGACTTCTTCTTCCTTATAAGTCTAGGAGTTGGCATCTACAATACAACTCATTATTAGTAACCCTAAGTGAAATTAATACAACTTTTTGAATGAAAGAAATTGTACTTACAAATATAATTTTTTCCTTTTCTTTTCCTGAGTCAACCACCTTCTCATTTCCCTTAGTAGTGCTACCATCTCTTTTTCCTTTTCAATGTTAGTAGCCTATATAAAGCAACATGTCAAAAGCAACATTTAACTGATTGTGACAAACATTACATTGATGCATACATTTGTAAAAAACTTACATTACCACTTGCATCTTCCTTGCAGCCCTGAGCAGTGCTATGGACCACCATCTACTTTCTTTGTCCAATGGCAGTAACCTATTAAACAACATATGATAGTGTGAGACAAATTTGATTGTGACAAACATATATTTAGAAACATAAAAACATATAAAGTATATAGTGTGTATTACCATCTTCTTTCTTCTATGTCCAGGCAGAGTAGGGTGCTTTGGACATCTAACTCGACTATGACCCTCTTCCTTGCACAAGCTACAATGCATCTTCCTCCCTTTCCTTGACACCCTAGCCACATTACTGGTAGTAGTCCCATCTTCCCAGTGCTCCTTCCTTCTCAATCTTTGTGGCCTTCCCTTCAACTTTTTCTTCATTGGTGGTGGCAGCATTATATCACACTCAGTAAAATCCCAAAAGTCTTCCCCATTTAGAACTTCTAGAGTATGAGAATAAGTCTTAATATATGTATCCCTAGTGTACCACTTAGCAACATATTCTATAGGATTTCCATATATAGAATGAATGGCTCTAACTACATGAGCACAAGGGATTCCTGTTAAATCCCACACCCTACATGCACAACTCCTCTGTTCTAAGTTGACAGTGTATCCTCTTTTTCCTCTCTCATTCACTTGGAACTTGGATTGTCCATCCCATAAAGCATCACAATGTGCAGATTCTAAAATGTTAGCATCTAGTTTCTTTTTTATTCTTGGGCATATTAACTCCTCAATCTTTAGAATTGCATCTCTCTTTTGGTGCAACCTCACCATAAGTTGGTCATGAATTTCTGATATCATTTGAAGAACTGACATATATCTTGCCTTAATTATCCATGCATTAAAACACTCATTCATATTGTTCTCTACACTGTCAGTTTTTGAATGAGTCTCAAAAAATGCTTTTGACCATACCTTTGGATCTTGCTCAGCTAGCTTGTCATGTGCAGGGGTAGACAACCTTTTTACCTCATTCATTGCCTTTTTAAAAGCTACAGGGTGTGCAGCCATGGATACCTCCCAAAATACTTGCTTTAATGCTTGTGAGGGATATTTTTTCCTCCAATTTGCATAGATGTGCCTTGCACAGTTTCTATGCTCTGCATGAGGAAGAAGGTCTTGAATTGCTGCTTTCAGTCCCTGCAACATTCAACATATGAGATTGTTAAAAAACTGCACAACTTGTTAAAACAAAAAATAAATACAATTGAAAACATTGATAACAGTTACCTTTTGTTGATCAGATATGAGAGTGATCCCATACCTATCCCCCAAATCCAAGTCAGTCACCAACAATTGGAGAAACCAATTCCAGCTATCCAAATTTTCACTTTCCACCACCCCCATAGCTATTGGAAACATTTGATTGTTTCCATCCCTACCAACTGCAGACAAAAGGTGACCACCACAAATTGTTTTGAGAAAGCAACCATCCAATCCAAGAACAGGTCTACATCCTTCTTTCCAAGACCTTTCCAATGCATCATAACACACATAAAACCTTTTAAATCTAGGCACATCTTCTGGATTCAATCGAGTTGTCTTGATATCAACTGTATTATTTTTGTTACTCTTTATTATCTCACCACCAAAGTCCCACACCCTTGCATAATGGTCCTTCATCACCTGTTGAATCCCTTGCAATGGCAACTGTCTAACCCTCATACACTTAACCTCTGTTACATCCAACTTTAGTTTAAGTTTTATTTCTTCTTGCATTCCCCTTAGTTTCCAGGTGGGATTCCTCATAATCTTATTGCCATAGTACTCTGCCAAGTACTTAACTGTAGCCAACTTGTTTTTGAAGTTCCTGCAGCAATTGTGAGTGTCCAAAATAGACTTCACTTGCCATGTATCAGTCCCTTGCATGTAACTAGCCCACAACCTCCAAGGACATCCTTTCTCACACATCACTTGACATCTTATGGAGTCATTAACTGGATACCACAACTTCCTCCCATTAGCAATAGCGTAGTCTCCTACGACATCTTTAAACTCCCTAATGCTGCAAAATGTCATGCACTGCTTGAACTTAATCAATTTCTTTTTTTATCTTAGTGTTGTAAGCCTCAACTATTTTCTCTTTTTTCTTACTACGAAGAGGCCCCACATAGCACACATCTTCTTCTTCTCCACTGCTCCCAGAAAGTGACCTGAGAACATCACTATTCTCATAGTCACTATGCCATTCTTTGTCATCTTCTTCACTGTCTGAATTAGTTCTATCACTATCAGGTTGGTTGCCATCACCCTCACCCTGCACCTGCCCATCATTGCCCCTAGCAGTATTTGTTTGATCATCCTCTGCATCTGCAGTTTTATCTTCCACATTGTCTCTCTGATTTCCTCCTTGCTCTATATCATTACCTCCTTCCTCTCCCTCAGTTCCACCTTCTTCATCCACATTCTTTCTCATATCCATCTTAAATTCCCTAGCTTTCCTCCTAGCCTCTACCAGTTCATCATCACTACACTCTTCATAAGCAATGTCATCATCAGTACTATTCTCTTCTTTAGCACTATCATCCTCAAATACCCTTTTGGACCTCTTCCTTCCCTTACTTTTCACCTCTGTTGCCTTTTTTTTAGATATTTTTCGATCTATAACATTGTCAACTGTCACATTGACATCATTATCACCAACACCCTGACCCTCACCTTCACCTTGACCCTCAGCCTCAGCCTCACCACCAGCCACATTATCAGACACAATTTCATCAACAATTGAAACCACATTATCACATACATTATCAGTCACATAGTTACTATTATGCTCATCCAATATAGAGGTTTGATCAAGATTATATGGTAATACATGGTCTACATAGAGATCAGTTACACCATGTGGCAGACAAATATTAACCATATCTCTTATACTAGCATCATCATAAACAAGTCTAACCCCATTATTTATATCTACTTCATCAGTTTTAAAATAAACACCTGATTGAGGATGGTAACTAAGTTCTGTAGCTAAGTCATTAATAGCACCCATACAAATATAATCAGTGTCCAAACGTGGCATATGATAAACTGTACCTCCTACATAGTCACATAAAGGAGCATAGATGAACCTCCCACTATGGTGTACATTAACTTGAACAACAGTATTCATCTGTAACAAATGAAACCATATGCAAAACAGAGCATAAGCAGTAAACTTTTGAAGGAATGTTCTAAATTACAGAGTATGCATGTGGGGAAATTTAGTAAATAATGATTTTGTAAATCTTAAAACAAGAATCAGTAAAGAAAAAGACAAAACTGAACATTGAATAATACATTTGAACTCTTGAAAAACCCAGTAAAAGTACAATACGACAATAAACCCAAAAAAGAAAACATCACAAATCAGAAAAGGGGACAAGAGGGGACCATAATATGGGACATACCTGTCGACCGTTACTTGATGTCAAACCAAACGACTTCTAACCAACGTGTATCACACCAATATTCACCAAATAATCGACCGTTACTCGATTTTGTTAGCTTTTCAAATTGATCGATCGAACTTGGTACTCGTCTTTTGTTGGGTTTTTCAATTCATCGATCACTTTCGAAGGGTAGGGTTGGGTTGGGTTGAGTTAGGGCTCGGTTGAACAATCGTCTGGAACAAATTTGTACAAATGACGATTGAAATTCTCTTAATAGACATGTGGGACCATACACAAGTAATCTGGAGGGAAAATTTCCCTCCATATCCACGTAATATTGGCCACATGGACAGATCTGTGCCACATCAGAATTTTTTTGCACGTCAGCAACTTATTTGGCCAATTCCGTCTAAAGTCAAAATATTTAACGGAAATACAAACGGTTTGTTAGTAAAATGAAGTTTAGTGAGTTGACTGTAAGAAAAAAAAGTTTAGTAACCCAGTTGTAAGTTGACGTATAGTAGAGTGACTTAGAAAGCATTTAACCCGAAAGTTGTACAAAATGTTTGTAGTCATAATTTTGAAGGTCTCCCCTCCCCCTCCCCCTCCTAGAATCTTGGAGTGATTGACAAGATTTTTGATTAAGCATCGATTGAGTTTTGGCACTTGCCGATATTCCTACAAAGAAAACTCAGGCTATGTTTGTTTACAATATGTTTGTTTATAAAGATTATAATTTTAAAATTATTAATCCTAGAATTATAATCCCGGAATTATAATTATAATCTAAAAATTATTAAGTCATTTTATAATCTCTAGATTAATAGTTCCAAGTTTAAATTTAAAAACAAACAAGACACTTAAATTAATAATCATATCCCAAATATAATTCTTAAAAAACAAACATAGCCTCAGAGTTTTATCAAAACTGACGAAAGGACTTCATGCAATACCTGAAAAATGACATACAAGATCCACGCTCAACTTATATTATTGTGTTCAAAAGCGTTGCTTTTATAAACAATGTTTACACACTAGACACATTTTTGCATCCAGGCAATAATCAATCAAGAGGGAAAGCCCAGACCACAACCATGGAAAAATTAATATAGACCGCTAGAGAACCACTACAACGTCCACAGTATATATATATACTGTCCGCCTCTCTCCAAAACCGGCTATAACGACCTTATAATTCGCTCGCTGAAGAAGCGGACTATATATATACATGTACAATGTAACTTCTCAACTTGGTGTACACAGAAATTAGATATCATAAATCCGGAAAAGTTTATTGCATACAAGGTTATTTCACAGAAAAATAATATTTTCCGAAATGATGTGCTACCAATTACTCTCTTCGTTCTTAAAAGATTATCGTTTTAAGAAGTAATTTTTGTTTCAAAAAAATTATTGTTTTGAGTTTATCAATACACCTTAGCTATAATCTAAATAATAATTAGTTGAATAAGAAATAATTAGTTGAATTGAATAAGAAACATTAAGAAGAAAATAATTAATTTAGACAATTAATAAGAGTAATATAGTATTTTTACTAAGTATTAATTATATTCCTTAATCTGTGTAACACGCTCAAGTAAAGGCGGCAAGTTTCAGCTAGATTACCATGTGGGACATGCCCTAGAATTAAAATAACAATATAAGATACCTCAAAAAAAACAAAACAAAGAAAGCTGACTCCTTGGGTTCTGGACCATGTAAAAACCAATGTACCACTTGGCATGGGGCTGAAGTCAACAGCAAAGCACAACAGAACTACATAACTTCCGGAGAATTTTATACCTGGTGCTATTATTAGTTGATAGTGAACACAATCTTCGTTCCCCATAAGCACAGAACTCATCAATGGATTGATAGAAACCAAGTATTACTGAATTATTAGAAGTAACAAAACTTCAAAGCAAATGTTAGCCAAAAAAATAATCATAAAGAAGTCTGAGATAGCATTAAAACAGCAGTATTCAAAACTTCCCAAGAGTGAAGCTAGCAACTACATTCAGGGAAGAACAACATTATGCAGTAATGATCAAAAACTCTTAAGCCATGGTTCAAATATCATCATTAAGAACTAATCATTAATAGGACTCATTCGTCATCTTCTTCATCCCCAGCTCCACCAGCAGCCTTCTTTGCAGCGGCCTTCTGATTCCTTCTCTTCACTCTCCCAGGACGTCCACCACCAAAAGGACTTGTAAGTGAGAAATCGATATGCTTCTGAGAGTCCACCCTCACCATGAATGAGGCAACGTTAACCACCTGTCTTCCAACCCTAGTGTATTCAAAAAAGGTTGGGGATGAGGATTGGTAAGCATTAACCAAGAGAAAAGTGCATGGAAGGAACCATGTAGGGGAGCATTTTCCTCCCAAACTACCACAAGAAAAATGAAGAACTTTCTTTCAGTATTTTTCTCTAAAGCAACAAGTCCCATTCATTTCACATACAATACTATTACAGCGATTTATACTCCATATCATTGTTATTTAAGGTGCACCAACGTGCAAAGGTCTCCTTGGGGCCTGGGCTCAAGACTTATCGAAGTGAGGTGCACATTTTTTTTTAAATTTAAAAAATATATATACACATTTAATCATTTGTGTCAAATTTATCAACCATTAAGTAATTTATGTTCAAGGACCATACCTCTGAAATATAGTGATACAATGATAAAATCATATCATAATTACATTCTTCACAAGTACATAGTTAGATACTTAGAATCTTACATATATATTTAAGTAGTAAATGCTGAACAATAATATAAATGCATATTTAAATATTTAAAAAATACTTATAAGTTAGGGGATAATAAAGCTACACAGCTGTGCAGACTCCCAAATATACACAGTCTACGATCGTAAAGTTAAGTCACTCTACGATCTGAGGATTCACTCTACATCTTACAGTAATATGGTGACTACTCTACGATCGTAGTGTGATTTAACTCTACGATCGTAGTGTGATTTAACTCTACGATCGTAGATCGTGCATATTTAAAACTTGCACAGCTGTGTGCCTCTATTTTTTCCTACAAGTTATATACACATTTAATTATTTAATAAGTTGGTAAAAACAGGAATGGTAGTAAAGTACCCGAAATATTTGAAAAAAAATTGGGCAACATAACCCCCATATTATTTTGCAAAATACTATTTTTAGGGCAAGAGAAGAGAATTAAAAAAAGGAAAAGAGATAAGGAGAAGGAAGAGACTTGATGGTTTAGATTGCTTAGAATAAAAAAAAAATTACACAATGAGGCCCACACCTCGTGCGCACCTCATTGAAGGAGCCTCCCCTCTGGCGAGGCGACCAATGCTGCTCCATATCACTTTGACTGGCATGGAAGCCATGTTTGGGGCGCAGATTAAACATTCAAAAAGCATAATTAGAAATAATGTTTTGTAGTATATTTTTTTTCCAAATTATTGTTCAATATTTCAAGTGCAGTTTTAAATAAAGTAATCTATTATATCAAATATGTCAACGATACTTCTTGAACCCCATGCCACAAAAAAGCACTATTTCCAACCATGCTATTCATAATGAAAAGAAGTGATTAATTAATTTTGCACTCTCTCAATCATACATGAGGACGAGATGTTTTCCACTCCTAAGGGAGGAATCCTTATGGTTCATAACTTCGGCAGACTTGATTATTGTACAAGTCTTTCATGTAATGTTGATAATTGCTGGTTCAAAAGTTTTCAGAAATATGTTTATTCTATAGCTATTCAACTCGTACACAGGTTATAAGAAGTGTGACAAAAATATAATATAAAGCACATTTTAATATTTACAGTTTGAGCTTATACTGCAAGGAAAATCAGCAGGTAGAAGGGCTGACCGGGCTACAAATCAAACTTTTAAAGTGTCTGATTGTGTGTTATATACAATGTCTGGGTGGTCATGGGCTACATAATATTAAAACAATATAATATAGTTACTGAAGTTTAATTAAATATTACAAAAAGCAATACTAGCAACCAATCAGTAAGATTATTGCTGATATATACAATGAAAACAATAAAGTAGCAAGTTCAAAGAGACAAACCTCTGACTTCCTAACTAATTATGAAAGCAGAAATGCAATTCGCTAATGTAATTAAAGAAATTTAATTAGACAGGATAGTCTAATTCACAGTGTCAATCAACTATTAAGGTACTTTATATTCAGGAAGACAAGCATATCTAACACACATATATAAATAAGTACGTACACAAGTACAAAATAAGTACTACAATGTTTTTCCTTCTACCATTTCATTGTGAAACTTCATATACTATATAACTAATTAGACTTTATGAAACTAATATTGCAGAGCAACAGACAGAAGAAACTTAAAAGTAGAAAAATATTTGAAGTACAAGTTTACAGAATACAAAATGAATGCATCATATGCTTTATGCCTGTAAGTAACTGCAAGTTTGGGTATTTATACCTGATATGCCTCTGCCTAATCAGTACTCTGGCATGGTGGATTGACTTAGCCATGCCTGTCTTGAAAACAAGTGTTTGGAGGCGGCGCTCAAGAAAGTTCTCCACAGTGAGGGCCAGCACATAATCAAGCTTATTCTGGCTCTCGTCCAGCAGCCCATACCTGTTCATCCTCCTCAGAAGAGCTTCACCCTCAAAAATACGACGTGGGTCCTTCTCATCAAGGGTCAAAAGATTTCTTGCAGCATTACGAATACGGCTAAGTGCATACTGTACCCTCCAGAGCTCCCTCTTGCACCGAAGCCCATATTCCCCAACGAGCTTCAGCTCAGCATCCAATCGTTCCTTCTCATAAGGACGACGAGGTTTCTTAAAAGTCTTCCCATCTAAAACCCATATAAAATTTGATTTAGTAACTTTCCCAAATTTAAGCACAAACAACTCTCTACTTTGTAATCATAAACCATATAGATAAACCATAGTGATATCAGACCACATTGCACAACATTTGTATTTCAACCATCGGTTTGGCAGCTGAAAAAACTGAGAACATCTAGAAAATTACATTTTCAGATGTAGCTTGTTTTCTCATTGTTTTTAGAGGTAACATCAATTACATCAAGGCAATAATTTATGCTAGGTTTCTTATTTGGTAAATATGAACAGAATAAGCTCTGAAGTTTCTCAGCAACCAAACAGAACATGATAACCAAATGTTCAAACATTAGCTATACAAATGTAAATTTAGTAAAGGAAATAACTGTAAATTCAACAACAACAAAAAGTTTGAATGAAATGGACTAACTTACAATTGCGATAAAAGTTGACGTGCACCATGCTTCTTCACCGCTGATGCTGAACTCAAACCCGCCGCGATCTAGCTGTTGGAGGCAAACAATAGAAATGGATGAAAAGATTTCGACCGTGACGTGCGGCCTGAGGAGATGCATTCCTTATATTGTACTGAGCCGAAACCCTAGGCCTACCTTTGGGTGGGCTGCGTAGTTCAGCCAGCCCAGTCCAGATAACACAACTGTTTATGTTATGGAATTTGGCCCGCGAGGTTGCGTATCGAAGTTAAGGTCCAATCAGTTGGGGATGATTAGATGGTTTGCTCGTCTAATTAGGGAAAATGATATATATTTATAAAAATACAGTTTTTATCCTTCGAAACTACACTACCCTTTAGTTTAATCTATCCAAAATATTTAATTATAATTAAAATAATATACTTCCTGCGTCAAAAGAGTTACATAACACATGAATAATTTTTTTGGGAGGGGATTTGAACTCTAGATCTCTTACTCAGCATAGGCTAAACATACCAATCAAGCTAAGCTAAAAACAGAATTTCCTTTTCAATATTTAAACTATTCATCACAACAATATTATTAAATGATGATTAAATTCCCTTTTGTATTTTCTGTTTTATTGATTTAACTAATATGTATTTCACTTGGGTAAATCATTAATAATTGAATTTTTAATACGTGATGTTGTATTTCTTTCTTAAATTAATTCAATTTTATCCTAAATAATTCTCCTATTTCCTTTAGAATTAATTTTTAATTATTCTTTTATCTATTGACCTACGTAAAGCACAGATTTGAACAAAACGATACCACCAAATACCTTTTTTTTTAATGTCTTAAATCTATTACAAAAATTTATTCAAACATTCCCGAGGATCTCGACTAATACCATTAAATACTCGCCTACTACTTTACTGGCTTCAAAATGCTGCCAAATTTTGGCGGAAAGAGTTCTTATTCTCGTGGCTCATGATCATAACCGTTGCTTCCACTCTGAGGCGGAAAATCAAAATTTTACCAAAATACTTTTCCCAGAAACACTCGTCTTCCTTTTGTTCAGATCAGGATCTCGGTTCACTATTGAAATCTTGCAATCAAACCTCTGAAATCACTCAAATCCATGGCTCAATGGTCAAGACTGGCCTGGACCTCATACCATTTCCGGTAAGCAAGCTTCTTGCTTCTTCCATAGTAGACATACAATATGCAGCTTCTATATTTAGACATATACAAAACCCAAATCTATTTATGTTCAATACTATGCTTAGAGGCTATTCAATTAGTGATTACCCAAAAGAAGCTCTTGTTCTTTTCAATTACATGAGGGATTTAAATATAATGCTTGACCAGTTCACTTTTGTCTCAACCCTTAAATCTTGTGCCGGTGTATTGACAATTTGGACCGGCTGTGCTGTTCATTCGCTTGTTATATTATCTGGGTTGGATATGTTTATCAATGTAAAGAATACCCTTTTGCATTTGTATTGTGTTTGTGGAAGAATTGAAGACGCCCACCAGCTGTTTGAGGATTTTTCTCAGGAAAGAGATTTGGTGTCATGGAACACCTTGATGGGTGGCTACCTTCGTGTATTTCAGCCTGCTGTTGTTTTGGATTTGTTCAAGCAATTGTCTTTGGATGGTGTGAAAGTTGGTGCCACCACAATGTTGAGTGTTTTGTCAGCTACTAGTCATTGTGGTGATACTTCAAAAGGAGAGTGTCTCCATGGGTATTGCATCAAAAACGGGTTTTGCTTGGATTCAAATGTGGCGACTGCTTTGGTTGGCATGTATGGGAAAACTGGCAATATTGATTCAGGGCGTAGAGTTTTTGATGAAGTTGATGTAAAAGATGTAGTCTTGTGGAACTGTTTGATGGATGGGTATGCCAAGAGTGGATTGCTAGAGGAATCATTAGCTCTATTACGATCAATGAAACTCGAAAGTGTGAGGCCCAATTCCTCTACCTTGGCTGGATTGCTGTCTGCTTGTGCCACCTCAGGAGCTCTTGCTGTAGGTCAGTGCATTCACAACTATGTGGAGCAGCACCAGGTAGTACTGGATGCAGTTCTTGGCACAGCGTTATTAGATATGTATTGCAAATGTGGGTTACTGAGGAACGCTATCGATGTTTTTGATAGAATGAAAAGAAAGGATGTGAAATCTTGGACAGCCATGATTTTGGGCTATGGGATGCATGGGGATGCCAAAGATGCCATTATGATGTTTCACCAAATGGAAGAAGAGGGGTTTAAACATAATGAAGTCACTTTCTTGGCAGTTTTGAGCGCTTGTAGCCATGGAGGGCTGGTAACCGAAGGGATTAGCTATTTTGAGATGATGATTCAGGAGTATGGCTTGACACCAAAGGTCGAACATTATGGATGCATGATTGATCTTTTGGGCCGTGCAGGGTTGCTAGAGGAAGCACATAACCTAATTAAGAGTTTGCCCATTGAGGGTGATGCAACTGCATGGCGTGCATTGCTTGCAGCATGCAGAGTCCATGGGAATGTTGATTTGGGGGAACGTGTGAAGAAAGCATTAGAGGAAACATATGGTGAACACCCTGCCGATTCTATCATTCTTTCAAGTACTTACGCCGTTGCAGGGAGAATGACAGGCCATAAAACCACATATGGGACAGAGGAAGGAAAGGTGTTAAAAAACGAGGAAAATAGATCTCTTGGAGTCAAGGAAGCTGGACGTAGCACCATTGAATTGGGTGAGGAGGGATGCTAATCTAATGAAGCATCAATACTTCATGTATAGCTGTATGAAAGTACTTTTCTGATAGCGATACAGCTTATTAGATAAATCTAATCAACTTGGGCGAATTCTTCCGGATCAAATAACTCTACTAGTTGATTTAGTTTAGTTGATGGATTAGATGAAATTGTTAAGAACATGAAGTCAGTTTTACCATGTTTTCTCATAGGGTTAATTTACATTAGGTGTGATGCATAAAAAAATTAACGAATTACACTTATTTTCTGTTTTAAACATCCCAAATTTTCAATTAAACATCAAAGTTAAGAGAGAGAATCTATTAAAAAAACTAACAACACTGAGTTAACCGACAAACTTTGTCGGAACTGGTTGATTCTCTTTCGCCTATGTCAAGCAACCTTCACATTTCTTGTTGAGATCCTAAGTCTCCAAGTGAGCTCTCTTGGCCAACCACGACCTTGGCTTTTTAGAGAATCCCGCCCTTTGTGTCGTAGAACTTGTAGCTGGGCAATTCAGCATTTCGAGTGTCTTCTTGTGATATGTGTCATTTTATTTTATTTTTTCACTAAAACGAAATGACATGTTGCAACTTACTTAGATTTCTAATGTTATAGTTTTAAATTAAAAAATTAGAAAGAAAAGGCAGAAGATATTTTGTAATATCTTCACTATGGTTTCCCATTGACACCATACCTGTTCATCTCCATCATCTTCTATCTTCTTCATCATCTCACAACTATATATCCGAAAGCTATTTTCTTCAAAATAATATCCTCAATTTTTTTAAATTGATCCACATCATCACTCTTCATCACACTCAAATTGAAACACCTAGAAATTTTAACCCAGACCATTTTCATAACAATATCATCAAACACGAAATTCATCGAAAAATCCGTCAACACAGCTTTTTCTCTATTATTATTCTCCTTAAATTCATCCATCTTAGCTTTCAATTGGTTAGTAATAACTCTGTATCTCTCATGAGCCTCAGGGTCAACCCACTTGAAGAATTCGCATTGCGAATCCTGACTCTACAACAAATCAAGCGCAAAATTTTATCAACCTCTACCAAGACGCAAATGATTCATGACATTATTTTTGCTTTAAAAATTGATTTTAGAATAAAATAGGCGGTCAAAGATGGGAAATAATCCCCTGTTTCGAAAATATAATAATCATTTTAACTCTGTTTTTTCTTAAAAGAAAAACTATTATATTACTTTTTATTTTTCAAACTTTAATGAACCCCATTAATTTTAAATTTTGAAATATTTCAAATTAACATCAAAAATTTAAAATTGATCTTATACTATATCTAAAATACACGATCAATTTCGGGTGAGTTTATTTATTTTTGGGAAGTTTGTTTCCTTTTACGTGAGATTTGTTGACGAGTTTATTTCTTCTTCCTTCCTTTACAGAAGTTTGATTAGTTTTTGAAATGGTAATAATAATGATTCAATTCTCAATTCAATTTTAATTTTATAAACTCCCAACTTGAGAATCCCAAGTTCGTTCTTATACAGAGGGTGTAAGAAGAAGCTAGTGAATTCCCTCTCATGTTAGGGCAATTCCATGTCACAAATATTCATGACATTATTTCTGCTTTAAAAATTGACTTTAAAAGTCACTTAGAATAAAATAGGCTGTCAAAAAAGCCAACTGATGTATGTTAAAAAATAAGGTCAAAATAAATTCCCTCTTTATATTTATATTGATATTTAACTAAATTTTTTGAAGATAATTGTTTAAAATAAAAAATAAGTATAACTTCGTTAATTTTTAACATCATTTACCCGTACTTAAATAGTACCGAGACTTTCTTGCATGAAGGTTTTTTACTACTCTCTTGTGATGTTTTCAAATCTGGTGAAATTTGATATAGAAAAGAGTCCTTTTAGGATGTCAGCCACACAACGGGCAGGAACAAGGAAGAATACATTAGCAGAAAATTGTGAACCTTTCCAAAATGTGCACCAGCAGTCACTAATTTTCTTACACAAGGAAAAGAAACAGAGATGGAAAAGAATGAAGAAAACTACAACTGCACAAACTCAACAAAAGTTGCAGATCTTTGAAATGTGTTTTACATCTCACAAAACTTACTTTCTTACCCTTTTAAACATCTCAGCCTTCTCTACATCTGGACCTAGGAGGATCCCTGCAATGGAATCCACTTGACGAATCAAAAAAGAAAAAAATATACAATTTCCAATAGAGTTGGAGATGTCACAAAAAGCAGTTATCATAGTCTCCTTTTCCATCAAGTCAAACTGATGGAGCGCCAGCTTCAAGTTAGTCAGGTCTCAGGAGTTTGTATTCTGTACCGGTCACATACTCTGGTCCCATTTTCAGCCCACCACTTCTCTGCCTGTTGTTCGGTGAAACGTTTCCGACTAGAGAGACACCAAAACGCTCAATTAGTTTAAATCAACTAAACAACTCAACAGAGATCATCAACAAGCTTTGTAATTCTAGAATTGTGGATTTAATTTTATAACTGAATACAAAAAATGAGTAGTTTTTTAAGCTAACTGGTAGCCTCTCATAATAGACGCTTTTAACTCATGCTGAGGAATTTTCAAGGATATATGCACCTGAATGTGATGACTGCCTTTTTAACAGTTAAAAATTAGGTTCCTTGCTTTAGTATCAAACTGTGCTGAAGCATGTGATCTCTTATATTAGTTATATATCAAATTATGACTATGTAGTTACATGGTAATCTCAATTAGAAAAGGCAGCTCTTTATTCAGCTATTGCAGGTGGTCCATATTACCCATACCAGTTGATCTTAAACATCTCACCTAAATGACTCTCCGTGAGAAGATAGTGGATGAATAAATAAAAAGAAGAAGAAGAAGAAGAAGAAGAAGAAGAAGAAGAAGAAGAAGAAGAAGAAGAAAACACTCCTCGGAACTTAATTATTTCTATCCCCCCCCCCTTCTTTCCCTGTATAAAAAGACGATAACGAATGGCGAAGAAAACTGTTCGGTACATGCAAGTCAAAGATTCCTTGTAAAGCATGTACCTTCAGGTCCTTGAGGTTCAGCTCAATATGTAGTTTTGATTACAAATAATCGAGCTGGCATGATGTTGTTACATGGATGACATGCAAGAGATAGTATAATAGGACCGGAATTCGACGCACTTGTGAGAGGAAAGAGCCAGCACAGTTGAGAAATCATAGTGATAGAATGTTGAATAGCTTAGTCTGTTAATGCTACAAGAGTGCACCCGAAAGGGATTTGTTTCTAGTTGAAAGCAGTCAAGATATGAGAAAGGTTAGCGGGGATTTCTCAGAAAGAGTAAAACACATGGCGCTGATTATTCAATTGAAATATTGCATGTAATCTTCCAAACTTCCATGTGTAATAGCGCTAACAGTTAAAATACCTGAAACGAACTCGTCTGAGTTCATTGCCACCCCCTGGTAAGGAGGAAAGAGTTACATATACTCCAGGTTCATCTTGTACCACCCACTCTGCTTTCTCATTTTGAGCCTTGGTTCCATTAAATAACCTTGAATGAGTTTTGTCATTAGATTCATTTTTAGGAGGAGAGGACAAGCTTGCCACATTACTCTCATTAGAGGGGCAACTCATAAAATTGGACATCTCGCTGTTAGAATCAAATTTGTTGATGGAAACATGTCTTTCTGGCACTCTTTCAGCCATCTCCATCAACTGCCATATTTCGACAATTTATACCATTAAATCATTGACACTGCTACAAAGAAACATAAGTAATAACGACTTGATGAGGAAATGAAAAATACTACACACATACACGAGTACACATATATAATCTAAAAAGAAATCAAGAGAGACAGAGAGGAGCATAAATGAAATGGATAAATCACATTCCGCTCAAATTTTTCTAGTTGAAGTTATCAGTAATATAATGGAAGACAGTTGTTTACTATTATGCGGGCCTGTGAGGTCATATTAACAAGATTGCTATCTTATCAAGTTGGAAAGTTTCATCATCTCAGCGCGTAACTGAAGACTGAGCTTATCAGCAAAGAGAGGAACCCTGCCAATTTGTATGGTACACCATTTGGTAAAATATGATTCAGCAAGGTTTGAAAATAATGCAGATACCTCCGCCTGAATAAGTTGTCCCCTTTTTTCGTATTTTTGGCACCTTTTAAGGCACACTAAAAACACGCTAATGAGTATAATAATTTTCAACGTACTATTGTAATTCTCACAATCTTTAAGTAATTTGTTTTCAAGTATATTAAAAAGAATTAAAAAAAAATCTAAAAATATATTTTTTTCACACCCTCTAATCCATGCCATGCAAACCCAAAGAAAAAGGAACAACTAATTTAGGATGGAGGAGTTAACAAACACAATATCATATGCATAAGATTTACCTTCCAAACACTCTTAGTGAACTAAATAAGGTACAATAAGAATTACCAATCTGTTACAAAACATTTGGATTCATGATATAGAGTAACAATGCATTTCTACAGAAACTTAGAGGAAGAGGAATAAATGAAAACCACATGGGTTTGTTGAATATAGGGGAGTTTACTGGAATTAATCTGGCAAGATCCACCAATATTCACAATTTACTCGGATTTTTCCACAAAAAAGAAAATGCGTTGGTGGAAAAGAAGAAAATGTGAAGTATGACTAACAATATCTGACAAGTGTTAACATTGGGTCCCAACAGACACGAGAAGGTATGTACTCCAACACTGGGATCAATAAAAGTGTGGGGCTATCCTGATAAAGGAAAATAGTTTTTTTTTTTTAAAAGATAGAGAAAAGTACTGATGCTATAACCAAATCTAAGACTTTTTTACAACCTGAACCTCTCTTCACAGATGAAAAGTCAAAAAGACTACAATGTTATATATCTGACACAAAATTATAGCTGACCATGCTGTGTCTAACCCACCATTGCTTATTCTACAAATTGTTTGAACAAATTTCTTTGAGCAATCTCTTTTGGCTTTTCAGTATATCTTCCTATAAATAAACAAAATAGGGAAAATATCATAATGAAAACGAGTTATTGTTATTTGTTACCTAACTTCCCAAGTTATATGTTTTCTTTCTGTTAGCTTAAACCAACATGGCTAGATTCTGATACAAAAGAGTGCAAACCTTCTTTACTACCATTCCCCCTCCTCTCCCCAAAACTACAGTCATGCAATATCTTAATAGATTAGGCAGAGTCCCTGCATATTATCAATAACAGACCTTGAATACTGAAATTCTTTAACGTATATGACATCTAACCTGGGCAGTTAGAGACTTGATCACTTCCTTCGCAGCTTTGCATTTTTCAGCTTCATCTTCTGCTAATGCAGTCACCTCCTTTAATTGTCTTGATTTGATTTCCAGTTCAGCTTCAAGCGTTTGGGATTTGCTATCAAGATCTTCAACCTACATAAGTTTTCAAAGGACAAAACTAGTAATTAATGAAGTCCAACAATTGGAAAATTAAGTACCAAGTGACAGCGGTTGATGATGTATAAATTGTGTGCAATTGGAGTTTATCTTGGGCAGCCACTTGTTGGTCAATGAGACCATTGTTTGGCACCAATCCCATCAGGCTGAAGCTGCTGGAAGGTATGGCTAAAGACAATGCAGCACTGATAAAGACAAATAACATGTATACACATATGTACAATTTATACATATATAAAAGTAGTTTTATTCCAATCATATAATGAAATAAAGATAAAAACCTACAAGTGGCAGAACATAAATAACTCCCTTCTTTATTCAAGAAACAAAGCAACCCACCAAATAATGGCATATATATATATATATGGGGAAAGGTAATAGTATGCCTTAGCCAAGCTTGGACAAGGCTACTTGACAAAACGACGTAGTTTTGTATAAAAATTATAATTAAAGATTTTTTTAATATAAACCCAAAAATAGAAAAATTAACCCTAGTGGGTAAAATTAAGTCGTTTTACTAAGGTTTTACTAAGTTGCCTTAGCCAAGCTTGGCTAAGGTAGCCAAACCTTAGATTATTTTTTCCCTATATATAAGTATATCTGATACTGTTTCTTTCCTTTCCGTGTTATATTTACTAGTTTTCTCTTACTTTTGTTAGGATACAATTTTTGCTTTATTTCTTCTAAGAATTATACTTGCTTCACTTTCAGAATGGACATGTAAACGAAATGTTAGAAATGATCCCGACAATGTCCAGAGAGTATCGGTGTTAGACCTGTGTTGGACATGGACAAGTTGACCATTTGGAAGTGTTAGTGCTTCTTAGGATACAGACTTTAGCTTATATGCAAGGTGGCTAAATATAGATTATGTCATACTTTTCACACTTAGATGGACAAGCTTATACAATTGTCCTCAATGGTAGACCCTTACCAAGTTACAATGTTCTAAAAGGCGCTAGGCGGGCGGCCCGGGAGGCATAGCGCCTAGGGGGCTTAGGCGAGATTTTTTATTTTAAGCCAATTTTAATATTTTATCTTACATTTATCCAAACAAAACAATAATATAAGGCAAAATAATTTATAATAAAGAAAATAAAGACATTTGCTTAAAGTTCAAACACATATCCATATTGCTAATGTCAAAGTTCAAATACAAACATGCAATTGTTCAAACGTAGTAGTTTTATTCATAAACAAGATTGCTATTTAATAATAAAATTTAAAATTTTAAGAATTTAATTCAATATTAAAACTTAAGAAACTAAACATAAATTTAAGAATTATATTGAATTAAACTAAATATTACAAATGTATCATAATTTATATAATTTAAAGTTGGTACAAGTTCAAAAAATTACAACTATAATAAAATTATCCATTTTGACTTGATATTGTTCACTTCTTATTGTGATTTGATATGCTACAACCTGTATTATGAATATGATAAAACATTAAAAAAATATATATATCAAGATCTGGTTTGGGTAGTTATTAAAATAAAAAAAATCTCTCCGTCTAGACCCCGCTTAATTTCCTGGAGGGATTTTTTTGCCGCCTTGGGCCTAGGTAAGGCGGCAGAGGGCCTAGCGCCTAGGCGAGGCGCCAAGGGGGGACTAGGTGGGGCGCCAAGGGGGGACTAGGTGGGGCGCCAAGGGGGGACTTAGCGCCTAGGCAGACCTAGACGGGAATTTTTAGAACACTGCCAAGTTGTTTGGGAGTTGCATGATGAATGATGATATACTGAGATACATTAATTGTTGAAATAGTCATGGTAGTGCTTCAAAAAGTTTAGTGTAATTTCTTGGACTCTAATTGCCTAACCATCAGTCCAGTCCAATCTTAACTCTTATGTTAAGTAAAACTTTGCACGCTGATGAATATAGCATTTTGTGCAGCTGATGCATTGAACTTACTTTGAACATAGAAACTTATACAGGAGGTTACACAAAGAACTGCATGAACCTCAAGTTAAAGAGACCTGATGAACTACAATTGAATTTTAATATTTTATGTATTTCATAGATATGACATTTTCTGGAGTATCATGCTGCAGGTGCTTCTTTTTGTCACCTGTCAAAGATAGGTCTTGATTTGAATACATGAAAATAATCTAATCAAACTCGTAAGGTTCAGCTTCAACCCATTTTTAAATAACTATAATGTGTCCATATGGCAGTGAAGACATGGCAATTGTAGACAGTCTGATAATATATCATCAATAACATATTCTATAGTTACAATTCCAAGATGATAAATCAATTGATCTATTCCAAAGTGCTTCCATAAATTGTTTAAAAAAAAACAATCCCAAATCCCAATTTAACCATCATTGTACACCCAAAACGCACATAAATTATCATTTCCTTTATCTTGAACATCAATCCCAATTTATTTTTTTACTTCAAAATGGTCCTGCAGAGGCAGTCTCCTGTAGTAAGGATTGAATCAGTTCTGTTGATTTATGGTCAATTGTGTCTTTCTTTTTTTTGTGTGTACACAATAATTATTTTCTATTTGAAATGAGCAATTATTAGGAACTTTACACGAGCTCTTGTATGTCCAGGCTTAGACACTAGGAGGCATCAGTAAAGTATGTTGAGGGATAAAACACAAGAATGAGTCGATGAGACTCCAACATATTAAATCCTAAGTAGGGCAAGGATTCGGCAAGGTTGTGACAATAAGTCTCACCTTTGTTCTTTTTTTTTTTTTTTTTTCCATTAGAAGAAACCACATTTTTCATATACAAAAGTAAGAACATATGTCTATAAGGTGATTGTTCATCCATCATTGAGATCAAGGAAACATCAGATCACTGGATGGTTGGAGACCCTGAATCTTGATAGAAAATCAGTAAAGTTTAAAGAATCCAAATCAACCTTCGAAAATCTTTAAGAGCTTACAGAAATAAATAAAAAATAAAAAAAATCTCCCTCCCTAATTGGGTTGTATCCCCCAATGGGGGAAGAGAAGTATGCCCCAGATGAATTAATAACAAAAGCATGAAGTTTCAAGAGAATGCATCTCTGTGTGGAAGCATTGCAGAAGGAATATCATCATGTTTTCTGGAAGTGCTAGAAATAAAGATAGAGAAAGAGATGGAAGATATATGCATAAAGTGCTTAAAGGGAATACAATTTTTTTTTGCATCATCAAAATGACACTTACCTGTGCCTTTAGATATATGAGCTCTTTGCATAGACTTTCATTGTTATGCTTTGGATCATCAAGAATCAGTTCATTAGTAAGAAGAGGCAGGGATGGTGTTGGATTAGGAAACTGTGGTGAGCATGCCATTCTCGTTACAGGAGATGTTGCCCGAGAAACCATTCTAGAAGTAGGAACAGAAACCGAAATGTAACTCTTGGAAGCTCCAAAGAGAGCACCTGTTGCTTTTGAACAAAAGAGGCTTTGGCTCTCAATATTTCCATTAAGAAGTGGAAACACACGGTTATCCCTTGTTTCTATTTTCACACTGTTCTTGGAATTTCTACCTTCACTTTGATTAAATGAGTCAACAGTAAAGAACTTGGACAATTGTCCTTGGACTCGAGGACCCCCAGTCTCTTTTTCTGCCACATCACTATTTCTGGAAAGCATACTCCAGCTTTTAACATTAGAAATAACCCCAACAGATACAGATTCCATGGCCTTCTCTAGCTTGGTAAAACAGTCATCACAGACACGATATGACTTGTTCGTACTAGGGGCCAGTGAAGCTTTAAAGGATTTCTTGTTGCTGCATGCTTTGCAGAAGACAAGCCCACAGTTATAGCAGTTGTGACGTTTTCTTCTGAAATTAAATGGATTATGACAACCGGAGCACAAAGAATTGTCAGCACAGGATACCCATTTATGGATGCATATAACAGCAGTAAAATTCGAACCACATACAACACCTTTTACTTGCTTATCTTTAAAAAACTCAACAAGTGTAGGTGTATGACGGTCATTATTGTCTCCGTGACCTAGTTGCCCATTTGCACCCTTTCCCCAGGTATAAACCTCTGTTTTTGAAGTCAAAACTGCAACATGATGGGAACCACATGCAATTTCTTCTACAAAACTGTCAGCAATTTCACCTTCAATGCAAGTCGGAGCTCTTGCATCAGTTAGAGGAGTCCCCAGCTGCCCATAAACAGTACTCCCCATTGTGTACACTCGTCCCGAGGTAGTGAGACCAACTGTTAGATTATGCCCACAGGCTACTTTGGAGAAGCATACATCAACCAATGCAGCTACACACTCTGGAACAAGTCTAGGTTCTTTATCACCATGACCAAGCCGGCCGTTATCCCCATCCCCCCAGGTGAACAGCTTCCCAAGAATAGAACCTTCAGGTGGTAAGGAATTAGAAGATTTGTTCTCTACTTCAACAACAGCGGCAGTGTGCCAAATACCACAAGCAACCCTTATTGTCCTGAACCCTCTCAAAGTTTCCACTTCTCTTGGAATCCTGTTGCTATTACGATCTCCATGGCCTAAAACACCAAAAGTTCCATCACCAAATGTCAATAACTGGCCAGTGGATGTTATAAGAGCTGTATGCCAAGGTCCACAAGAGACATATGATACACGTATACCCTCCATGAGGCCACTCACTTTCTTGGGGATAGAATGACTGATGCCACTTCCAAGTCCAAGCAAACATGAGTTGTAAGTACCATCACCCCAAGTATATAAATCTCCAGACAGTGTAACAGCACAGGTGTGATATTCCCCGCATGCTACCATCTCTATTTTCATGCCACTAAGAGTTTCGATGAGCTTAGGGTGGGAAACATCTGCTTCCACGCCATGCCCAACCCTGCCCCCCGACTCCTCTCCCCAACTGAAAATGTCCCCTTGTTTGGTGACTAACACAGCATGCCTACTACCACAAGCTATGCTTTGAGCATCAAATACCATGGTAGACTCCAGGGCTTTAGGCAGATGGGCATCCATTTTGGTAGTAGATGATCTACCAAATCTAAGCACACCACCACCCAACAACCCATCACCAGTGCCTTCTCCCCAAATGTAAACATCACCTAGGGAATCAATATCTTCATGGCAAGAACCCTGACTTGATGAGCTCACAGCACTTGACAAACTGACTCGGAATGTATCAGCTGTAGAAGTTCGACCATTTGGGTTGTCTAGACCAGCAGAAGGAAGTGAGCTGGGAGAATAGGTAACTGATTCAGCTTGCGATAAACTCTTAGTTGTTGCAGTATATGAAATGATATCAGAAAACGCTTTTCCCAATCTGCTCTCTGTTCGTAAACCATCTCCCTGATCCTAATGTAATCCAATAAAGAAGTAAAATGAGATAAAGGAAACCAAAGAAACGCTAAATTAATCACACCGCTACATAATCTTGAAAAAAAAATAGAGAAAAGATTTTGACAATTACAGAAGCTGCACTTGATGGAGAAACTCTGCGTCCTCGTGGACTTTCTGATGATATACTCTCACTTCTTGCTGAGCTTCTCACTTTGCTATAGCTACCACGTGCTATTAATGCCTTTAGACCAACAAACCAAACCTCAGCTTCATCCTTATCTTTACATATCTGTCAATTGAGTGTAAAAGGTTCAACAAAGAGCTTAAAATTATAATGTTATAAACTACTTTACTGCTAGTGTAGATTTATTTTTCCGACGAGTACTTATATAAAATTTGAGAATTTAGTGAGTTTTATATGAAACAGAAGTCGACATATTTACATCTTATAGTCTCAAGATTGAAGAACAACTTTTTATTTCGTCTCCCTTTTTTTCTTTTGCTAAAAGAATAAAATGGAATACTCACTAAATCCAACGATCTATCATTATAAATGAGAGAAAATGACTGATATTCTTTCTCTGGCCGAGGATACCGCTGGAATATTGCCTGAAAGAGAAAGCAATTACTGTATTAGTCAAATGCAGGACTATCAGCAACACTATAATGCATTTATACGTAAAGTACAAAAAAATAATGATAATTTTGTTTTGAAAAAGGAAAAAGATACAAGGCGTAAAAGTAATATGTGTGATCGCTCAAGCTGAAGATGTAGCAGAATAATTGGAACCTACTGCAATATTGTTTTTACTTTTTTACGAAAAAGGGGAGCTAGACAGTAACCCATCTCCATGACTCCCAACTTAAATCCTGCATAGATTGTAGGGGAATCGAACCACAGACCTTGCGCCTAACCACACAGTCCCAACTTAGCCCTTAGGGCCAGGCTACCTAGCGTGGGTACTGAAAGGCGTTTTTACTAACCAGACCATAACCATTGAATGCTGTTTGGAAGATTATTTAAGAGCACCTAGAGATATGTACCTCACTACCTCTACGAAGGAAAAATGAAGAGTAACAAATTTCCAGCTTGATTGTGGACCTTGTGGTCCCTCAACTTTTCAGGTGTAACAACCCACTCTTTACAGTTCTAAAAGCCTCTTATGATAGCCAAGTCACTTGACTTCCTTTTCTTTACTTTTTTTTTTAAAATTAGTAAATTAAGATTCAGTACTACTTGGCAAAATTGGGCAAACCAGTGTACACACGAAAACCAGAAAAAAACACAAGGAAAACCAAAAACACATATGCCATCACAATTCTATCCTGTCCATGTACAAAGTACTCAATAAAGGACTGCCCAAAACCCTGTGAAGGTCCAAAATATAAACCCCATGAAAGAACCCACTATATCCTATATAGTGAAATCAAATGAGCAAGTACGGAGCACCTGCTGAAAATCCTTGCATTCCTCACCCGACTTCCACAAACACCATATGACAGAAACCACAAACTCTGCAAAGTATCGTCCATCCTTACAACTCTAAAGCCCCAAAAATGAATAAAAAGAGGCTTCTCAAAAATAAGGATAAACCCAAGTGTCCCAGAAGAACTCCAAATTTCAACAGAAGCCAACTCATTCCATGTAACTCCTACAAGCTTAGTCAGAATAACAACGTAGCGAAAACAATAGCAAAGAAAAATCGAAAGAAAAACAATCAAACAAGACACAAGATTTACGTGGTTCACCCAAAACATTTGGATCAGTTCACGGTCGGCGGTATCACTATCTCTTAGAAAATTTATACATCATACAATTGCAGGATCCCCTCCTTATATAATTGTAACATAAAAGAGAGATGAGAGTATGTGAAGCCTAAACCCAATAAAGTTAGACAAATAATATATATCAAATAAGAGAGAGATCAAATGCCATAAATACCCCTAAAACTAACCCCTGATATTCAGCTCATACATATATCATATGTTTATTTAACACTCCCCCAATGAGAGATTAGATCTCGACCAATATGACCAATATGAGCTAGAAGCTTCCTTCATAAACTTCTTCGTAGTGTCCCCCTTACATGCCTCATTTCATAGGGAACCTCAAAGTGGCTCTATTTCATTATATTCCATCCATTTTTTGACCGAGCCACTTCACTCCAAATACTTCAAAGTACCCAAATCTTTGGTTTGAAATTTAGTCTCGAGAAAGGATTTTAAACTATCAATCCCTTCTACATCACTTCCTGTAATGACAATATCGTTGACATACACTACTAGTAGAATACAACCATTATTGGAATGCTTAAAGAAGACAAAGTGATCACACCTACTCCTTTGAAGTCCAAACTCTCCATAACTACCTGACTGAACCAACCAAACCAAGCCCCAGGAGACTGTTTAAGTCCATGTAATGACTTTCTCAATCTGCATACTTTCCCATACTCTCCCTGAGCAACAAACCCAGAAGGTTGCTACATATAAACCTCTTCCTATAAATCACCGTGAAGAAAAACATTTTTGATATCTAACTGATGAAGATGACAATGATTAGATGCAGTCAGAGAAATAAATAATCGAACAAAACTAAGTTTCACAATAGGAGAAAAAGTAACAGAACACTCAATACTATACATCTGGGCGTAGCCTTGGCCACTAGAAGGGCTTTAAGGCGGGCAATTGAACAGATTAAATTTCATTGAAAACCCCATTTACAATCAATCACTTGCTTACCGAGGGGTAAGTTAACCAAGTCCCAAGTTTAATTTTGCTCAAGGGTCATCATCTCTTCCTCCATAGTTGTCCTCTAACCAGTATGGAATAAAGCTTCAAGAATCGAGTTTGAAACCAAAATAGAATCAACAGAGGCAACAAACGAACGCAAAGAAGAAGATATACTAGCAAAAGATACATAAGAAGCAATAGGATGGGAAGTACAATTACAAGTACCTTTACGCAATAGGAAGGTCAAGAATGAGATCTGGCGACGGAGAACTATAGAGAGAATATGAATCTTGAAGATCAGTAGGTGAGACTGCAACATGACACGGCTTCCGAGAGTATACTTGTAGATGGGAACGCATTGTATACACTAAGAAGTCATCCCATTACTCACTACATGAAGGAGAATGAGATAATGACTCAGAAAAGAAAGCATCAGATTCAAAGAATGTAACATCAGCTGACACAATATACCGACCCAAGTCAAAAGAAAAACACATGTAACCATTTTGTTGTCTGAAATATCCCAAGAAGACACATTTAAGTGACTTTGGATCTAACTTAGAAACAAGAGGTCTTACATAGTGAACAAAGCATGTGCACCCAAAGACTCGTGGAGCAAGAGAGAATAATGATTGAGATGGATATAAAATAGAGTAAGGCACTTTATCATTAAGAATAGAAGAAGGCATTCGATTGATAAGATAACAAGTTGTGGAAACCTCATCAGCCAAAAAAGTTTTAGGGGCTTTCATCTAAAAAAGAAGAGCTCGTGCAACCTCCATCAAATGTCGATTTTTTCTCTCAGCCACTCCATTTTGTTGAGAAGTGTCCGTGCAAGAAGATTGATGAATCATTCCCTTTTGAGTCATATAAGAAGAGAAAGGGGTAAAAAAATACTCCTTGGCATTGTCACTATGCAATACATGGATTGAACAGTTAAACTGAGTTTGAATGTCAGCACAAAATGCAGTAAATATAGAAAACAATTCAAATATATGTTTCATAAAATAAAGCCATGTAACCAGAGAATAATCATCCACAAAAGTGACAAAATACTTGAAATAACTTTAGAAGTTATAGAACATGGACCCCAAACATCATAATGGACTAACTCAAATAGGACGCAACCCATTTATTGACTCTAGGTAAATAAGGCCTACGATGATGTTTAGTAAACTAAAAGACTCGCAATTTTGAATAGATAAAACCCTAAACTAGGACACATCTTCTTCAAGTTGGCTAAAGTTGGATGACCCAACCGACAATGAAGTTGAAATAGTGATGTGACAGTGGAGCAAGCAGTAGAAGATGAAACAATTGTTGCAGCCTCATCAAGTACATATAACCCATCAAATTCACTGCCTCTACCAATAATCCTCTTCGTCGTAAGATACAGAAATAAACAATAACCAGGATAAAATGAGATGCAACAATTCAACGCACGAGTGATTTGACTCACAGATAGTAGATTGAAAGGAAATTTAGATAAATACAATATTGAGGATAGTGAGAAGGAAGATGTGGGATAAGCAGAACCACTTCCTACAACCGTAGCAATTGACCTATCAGCAATAGTAACACTAGGCAAAGACAAAGAAGAGGAAGAAAAAAAAAAGTGTACTCATATTACCTGTCATATGATCAGTGGCACTTGAATCAATAACCCAATTGTGAGAGGTTGATGAAAGGCAAGCAGAGGATTTACCTGATTGTACTAAAGTAGCGGTGGAGGATGTAGATGGTTGTTGCAACATTTGAAACTGAGTATAACGACCAAACTCATCATCATACATACTACAATACGTCCTTTAGTAGACGATAAGGATGGAAGTTGTTCTGGTTGTGATGCTACATTAGCAAATCGCGATTGTGGTGGTTTACCATGTAACTTAAAACAATTTCGTTGTATATGTCCCGAATAGCCACAGTAATAACAAACAATACCCCCTTTATTGACTCCACTGGCGCGACCTCTACCACCTCCACGACCTCCATCACCTCCATCTCGACCTCCTCTACCCCCACCTCGACCACCTTGATATGTACAAGCCATGAGGGCTGATTGATCAATCCCCATAGAGGTGGTGATGAATCTATAGATGCACGCAAAACCTGAGCATAACAGTAGTAAGAGAACCAATGTCTGATCCAGCTAAAATTTGTGAACGAATAGTTTCATACTTCGACCCCAATGTTGATAAGAAAGTCATAACTGCAAGTCGCTCTCTTTGTTTCTACATATCTGTAACAACAGAAGTGATCGATAACAGCGTATTAAGCTCCTCATATAAACTCTTAAAATCACCAAAAAAGTGAGTTAGATGTCTATACTTACGATCCATATATTTGCCGCAAATTATCTTTTCCAGAGTAGAGTACTTCTAAATAGTCCTATAGTTCCTTCACAGTCTCAACAGGAGTTACAAGGACAGTAATTGTGCAAACCATTGAATTTAACATTTGACTAAAAATTCTAGCATCATTCGTAGCTCATATTTTAGCTTGTTTTGAATCGATAGGTGCATCCTTAGTTAAATGGTCATCTAACTTCTTATCAGTAAGACGAGTCTCAGTAATCATCTCTGACACAAGCTTAGAGTCACTAGATGCCATCAAATATGTAAATTCACTGTCTGTTTCAAATCTGAAAAATTGCAGAAAATTCCAGCAAGATCAGAAAATTCCAGAAACACCCCTAAAACTTTCTGAAATTTTGCAAACAGGTCCCTGAAGCACTAACAAGTTTCCAGCAGCCTAAGAAATCACCTACAGAGACCTTTCTACTGCTTACCTTCTTCCGACGACTAAGTAAACAACTCCAACGAGCTAAAAAAAATTCTGGAGACCAAAAAAAAGACTCTGGCAACCACTAAAACAATATTTCGGTGACGTTTCTGGCTTCTTCTACCATGGTTATCTTCCAAAACTACAGTCCTCGCTCAGGCGAACAAGAAACAGGCTCCAATGAGACAAACAACTTCAGCAACCTCTAAAATATAATTTCAGGTACGTTTTCCGACGACTTATCCGGCAATCTTACTTCCCTCGGGCAATCGCTTTCTGACCATTGGCAGCCTTAGCCAATCACGTTAACATGCCAACACTCTTAGAGCCCGTTCGACAACGACTTATTTTAAAATGACTTAAAGTTAAAATATAAGTTGACTTATAAGTTGTTTTAAGTTATGACTTATAACTAAAAGCATTCGGTATCAATTTGAATTATAAGTTAGAAATTAAGTTAAAATAAGTTATAAAGATATTCGGCTCATAATGATTTATAAGTTAAAATCAAATGTAAAGATTACTAAAAAGGACATTAATAAAAAGATGAGTAAAATAGAAGAGGATAAAATCGACATTACATTTCGCCAAACTAACTTATTTTAAAATGACTTATAGTCATTTTAAAATAAGTTACAAATGCTTGTTTATTTTTTTTACTTAAAAATCAACTTATAAGTAGGAAAATAAGTTATTGTCAAACAGTGGAATAGTAGCAAATGACAAAACAACTTATAAGTCACTGCGGAACAAGCTCTTAGTTGGCAGGAACAGAACAAAAGAAAGAAAAAAAATATATAAAAAGAAGCAGGAGAAGAAGAGAAAGGAAGAAGCAGGAGATGAATAGGAAGAAGATTATTTGTGATATTATTAGGATTACATGCTCTGATAGACTGATATCATGCAACATAAAAGAGAGATGAGAGTATGTGAAGCCTAAACACAATTGGGTTAGACAAATAATATATATCAAATAAGAGAGGAAGCAAATGACATAAATACCCCTAAAACTAACCCCTGATATTCAACCCATCATATGATTTTTTAGCATGAACATAATTCACCCGAAAGTACAAAACTACCCCTCCAAAAGCTAAATTATTCGTTAGATCGGGGATGTTTTGTGGCTCCCTATCTCTCTCTTTCTCCCTCTCTCTCTCTCTTCCTACTTCATCTTCTACCTCAGATTTCTACCCTAATTCACACATCTTTTCTTACATTTCTGCAAGTTTCCTCTCTTAGTTAGGACCAAAGCAAGGTCCTAACATTTTATAGCAGTGAATTAGCAGTGCATGATATGAGATATGAGTATCACAACCATATAAACAGAACAACATTCAATTTATAAAAGTTACATTAGCAAACTACAAGCATCCTCTGGAAATCTACTTTAAATTTTATAAAAGAACAAGTAAGAAAGTACCTGTGAACGAAAATTGAATTGATAAAAGGTTCTTTCACAATTTATCACGTCCAGTTGCACAACACATAGGGTGCTTACGATGATAATAGTTCAGTTTTCAAAAAAGGACATTATGTTATTACACAGTCTACTCCCACTTTTATCCCTTGCCCCCCCCCCCCAAAAAAAATATATATATAAAAAAAATAATCCTCCAAAGACAAAAAAAAAGGACAACCAAAAACATGGCACAAGAAAAAAGAGAACGAAAACTTGATAGATAGAAGTGTTTCCCTTCATTTGCATGAACATGTTGCACAATCAGAAGGAAAATGAGACTATGAAACCAAACTCACAGTACGCTGTCCAGGTATTATCTTTGAAACATGGCATAGTTCAAGCTGTTTCTCTTCTTTGCCAAAGTACCATATTAGTTTAGACTCATCCTGCAATGCAGCAACAGAAACGAAACATCTGAGAAATTAGAACATACAAAAGAAAGAATGTTTTTTCTTTCCTAATTCAGATGGTACAGATAGATACTCTTTACAAGCCATTATAAATTTGGAATTTGAATTACATGTTTAGAAATGGGTTTGTTGATACTGAAATGTTTGAAACTTTAAAAAAAATTTATTTCTAAATCATGTATCAAACATAATTAAAGTTAGAACATTTATTTAAAAAAGATGTCTTCTTCACAATTTTAATCTTCATGAACCGGAGCAAACCAAGAAAAGATTTATTAATCATTATTAAATATTTGATTATTTCCTTGAGATTTTCAAATTATCAATGTGCATACAAGGAAGTTCGATATTTCTTGCATATTTGGAGTCCAGTTAGTGACTTGTGAATTCTCCCAAACTTTAAAACTTAAGGACTAGTTTTATCAAAGGAGAGAAGAATGATGGAGAGCAATCCAAGAAGAGAATTATTATCTCTATTAATTTAGTATTATTATCACTATTAATTTAGTATTATTATTATTATTACTATTATTATTATTATTATTATTGTTGTTGTTGTTGTTATAATTATTATTATTGTTATTATTATTATTAGTATGGCTGAATAGAACGTAACTATTAATTACCTTTTATTATATCAGGTAGAATATTCAAGAGTTTGAATTATAATGGGGATTTTGTTTCCTCATTTTAATTAGGTTTTACTTGTTCGTTAAGTTTAGGTTTTCTTATTTTCTGATATAAGTATTGTAATCCCTACTAATTTATTCATATATTGACTTGTGCTTGTGGTTCTTAGCATTATTATTCTCCTTTTTAACCCCTTTATTCCTTCTTCCATCCATGTCCTATATCACTTCACTAATTACGATCAGCATAAATCACACAAGAAATGAGGTATTCAACTTAACATATACTCTTAATTACAGATACACAATATGAAAGACAATTAGGTGGTGACACAGATGTGGCAGGTGTAATAGCCCTAGATTCAAATCCCTAGTACATAATCAATTAGGAATCTGAATCTAAATGAGATGCTTAAAAATGACTACAGGAAAAAGATGCCTTTACTGTACTCTCAGTCATGTTAACACAAGGTCATGATACATGTTAGTATTAAATAGTATAGGAATATTGCTCATGGTCCATTGTGAAACATGCTTTTTTTAAGAGGAATTATAATCAGAGGAGATCAACATATACAGAATTACAATTCTATATATTGGCGAAAGAAAACACGAAAAATGAGATGATCATCCCCTAAATTTTCAGTAGAACTTCGCCAATTGTCACAGAATGGGCTGGTCAAAATTTGACAGACATGACATACTGTTAAACAAAAAATCTGTGATTTTATTTTTAATTACACAAGTTAAAAGCATACTATTGTAAAAAAGGGATATCACATATGCGAAGATGGTATATCTAAGATATATACAAGGCGACTTACAGCAGAAAGTCGAAATGGGCAGAACTTCGGCTTCCCTCTGCGTCCGTACTTCAGCAAATATGCCCCTTTCTTAAGTGCTGTAAAGGCCTGTATAATATAAAAATAGGCAAATAAGAGAAAATTTACTAGGCTAGCTCGAGCTCATTGCAATAGCCTAATTAAATGGCAGTAAAGTGAGCTTATACTTTCATTCTCCCTCCTCTAAAGTAAAAATAATTGAATTAACCCAGATGAAATGTTGTAGACACAATTGATATCAAGAAGAAGAAAAACTGACGGTTCAAGGCAAAAGCGCAGTGAAAGTTCTACAGGCATGCTATGGAAATGAAAATGAAAGGAAATTAAAGAGAAAGAGGAGCTTAAAATGTTGAAGCATCCAACTCGCGAGTGTGCATCATATAGGATTTACATATGAAGCCTCAAGTCTTATGGTGTCCGGCTTGGGGCGTTCATATTCAGAACATAGAATAATAAGAAAGTGTGGCTTAAATAGTAGAATCACCAAATTGTCACAGTAAAATGATGGAACTGATCATGATATATATAAATATATATACTGGGGCGGATGTATTAGCAGGGCAGCATAGGCAGTGCTGCCTATGCTGACTTTTTTTTTATATAGGTATAGGGGTAGGGGGAGAAATATAAGTTAATAAACCCAAGGGGAGCAGATTAATGGAAGAGTTAAACTTGGAGGGGGTAAAAAAAAAGTTTCATTCTAATTCTAAATACAAATTACAGAAACACTCGTTTCGTCATTCTTTCTTGTGCTTGCATTTGTTGCTCATTCCACTTCCTCCTTTAGAGTATAATTCAAGGATTTGCTTATGGTGAAATCAAGACCGGGTGTGGGTTGAATTAAGAAGCGAACTTGAAGTGGTCCAGAGACACGCGGTAGAGCTGACATTATGACATAATTCTTAGTGTCATTAACTTGTTTTTTGAAACAATTGAAGTGCTTGAGATAGTAGAAGATGATGCATCGGGGGATAAAAGTACAAAAGCAAGTGTTTTGTTGCATTTCATGTGAGATTTTGAGTTTGTATTATTGTTGCATTTAATGAAAAAAGTTTGAGAATCACAAATACCTTGTCACAAGCATTACAAAAGAAAGACCAAAATCTCATAATGCAATGGCTTTAGTTACTATCTCAAAGCAACGGTTACAAAGTGAGAGATTCGAGTTGGGAGAGTTTACCATCAGAAACTACTGAATTTTGTAATGTGTACGGGATAGTCGTTCGAGAAATGGAAGATATCTTTGTGGTTCAAGGGAGATCACGTTAGGGTGAAAAAGTCACCAATTTTCATCACTTTTAGGTTGAGTTACTCTATACAGTGATAGATAGTCAACTTCAAGAATTGAATGATTGATTTGACAATGTTAATACAGAGTTGTTCTCATAGTATGTCTTGATCCAAGTAACTCCTTAGATTTGACAAGGAACAGTTGATTCAATTTGCTAAGTTTTACTTGTTGGAATTTCAAGACAGAGATCTTTGGGGGATTGATGATGAACTTGAAACTTACATTGCAGATGTGAAAAATAATCCTAAATTTTATAATGTAAAAGGTATTGGCGAACTTGCTCAAAAGTTGGTTAAAAAAAATAAGGCTAATTTGTATCCTCGGGTTTATTTGTTGTTGCAATTGACTTTCATTTTGCAGGTTGCTAGTACCACGGTGGAGAGGATATTTTCAGCGATGAATATTGTTAAAACCACTCTCCGAAACCAAATGGTTGAATGATTGTTTAGTTCTTTACATTGAAAACGATGTAATTGAAACTATTAATAATGAAGCTATCTTAGAACATTTTCAAGCTTTGGGGTATAGGAGGATAGCATTGTAATTTGTAAACATTATTATGATTAGCTAATATTATGATTAGTAAGTTTTCTTTATTTAATTTCAACAAAAAAGTTGGTTAAAATCTGCCCCTACTAGGGAACAAATCCTAATTCGCCCCTGCTGAGAACAAATATATATATATATATATATATATATATATATATATATATATATATATATATATATATATAACGTATCAATATGAGCTTCAATAAAGTTAATTTGTACTATCCACATCTAACATAATGCTAACCTCTACTAAAAACATTAAATAAATTCATGTGTTATGTATGATAGATGGATATGAAAACAAAATGTAGGAGGTACCTGATCAGTGTTTCTGTCACCGAGACTAACCCTCTGAAAATCAGCCATTCAAGTTGCAAGATTAGGTGCAACCCAGATGTAGAACCCAAACCCATTTGAAAAGGTCGTATTCTTTTTGTGCCCCATAAACAGACTACTCCAAAATTCCACCCATCAACTACTCCACCTCCAGACCCTCAACACCTCAAATCTATCCCATTATTAATATAAACAATTTCAAAACCCAAATTTCAAGCTTATGGAACACTCTCTGAAACAAAACCCAATATTTCTATATATAAAAAAATCCCTAAAAACTGAAAAATCTTCAGCTCTGAAACAGCTCAACAACAACTTTTTGGCAGATTGAAGAGAACCCTAGCCATTCACATAAGTTCTTCAGCATTTCAAAACTTTTACATTAGTTCATAAATTCGAGCTATGTGGATGGTATTTTACCTACATTTGAAAGATTAACCAAAAGGTGGCCATTGTGGATCAAATCTGAGGTTGGTTGAGCTTCCAATTCAAATTTAGCGACCCCAACCCCCACCAATTTAAATTGTAGATTTTCGTTTGAATGTTAAAACGAAAATCGAGGTGTTTCAAATTGGAAGGGTTTTGGAGAAAGGAAAAAAAGAAAGGAGAAGGAAGAAAACGGATTAAACTTGTAACGAAAGATGATTCTTAACGTGCGCACCTCTCTTCTCTCTCTTCCTAGTTCCTTCCTCCCTACCTCTCTCTCTCTCTCTCTATTTTCTCTTTCTTATTACGCACATTTTATTGCGGTTAGTGCCACGTCATCATCTGAAAGTCGTATTTTCTTGTATGTAACATTTGGACTCAGATTTTATGAAAGAGATGGATAGATAGGCACTCGGGCCGCTGTATCTTTGCCCTTCTTTATTTAACACCTAAAATGCAATTTAAATGTCCATATGTTTCTGGAATAATTTAGGGTCGACCAAAAAAGGAAAAACTGAATTATCAAATCAAAGTTTTTTAATCCAATTATTTTGAATATTTAGTTGTTTGGATTAATTCAGTTATAATTTATTACATTTTTGATATTAAAATATCGAATAGGCAAAATTATATGTATTTTAAAATTCAAATTTTTGTTCGAATAATAAAATTGTACAAAATTTGATATACTTCCTAATCAAATAGCAAATTTGATTCGGTTACAACCGACTCATCTCTATCTAAAATTTTTGTAATTAACTGATATAAAAAGTATTATTCATCAAATTTTATATATATATATAAAGAGCTGCAGAAGAATCTCTTTTTGGGCTTTTCTTCACGTCAATGGACACTTTTTGACGGTATTTGGACAGCAAGGGTCGGGCTGGGTCCAGCCTGCTGGTTTCTTGCTAGACCATTATTGTTATTATTATTATTTAGAAATCCAAAAATTAACTTACTCATATTGTATAAAAATTAAAACTTTAGACGAACATTTATGATTTAACCAAGTGGTTTAATATATATAAACTAGGATAATTAAAGGATGGATAAATAATAAATGTACTGCAAGTAAAATTTACTCACTTTTAACTTTACAATTAATGAAACACAAATAATGCAATTATCAACTCCCTAATGATGTTTAAAATTCAAATTAACCTGCCCCAACTTTCTTTAACCAGCTACTTACAACCTACCACAAATATATGGATCAGGTACGGACGGAGTATAGGGCCAAGGCCGGGTCCTACTTCGTCATTTTATAATTTTTTTAAGCCTATAAAATTATAAAATTTTAAATTTATGCTCCCTAAATATAAAAAAGAGACATATTCATAGTCAACAGAATTCTTCCAATAGATTGTGGTCGTCCATTTGCGGACTACCTTGTGCTTTTAGAAAAATAAATTATGCCTATAAAATTTTGATATTTTAAATTTAGGCCCCTATATATATAAAGAGGACCAATTCATAGTCAATATTACCTTTACAACATATCGTGGTTGTCCAGTCACGGATCAAATGATGAAAATAATACTCTATCCGACCTTTAATATGTGAAAACTTGCATAACTAAATTGCGGATTGCAAAAGTGACCAAAATGCCCTCCAAGCTCAGCAGATTAAGTTTACGGACGTTTAATTTACCAAATATTGTATTTTAATATATAATAATCAAAACAACATGATTTTTTCCGTTCTCACAACTAAAGTGCGAACATGAGTTCTCAAGTTCTCAGGTTTTCTCTTTCTCTCGACATATAAAGAAAACAAAATTGTAAATCATTGTTGAATTTAAAAATTTGATAGTTTAAATTTAGGCCCCTAGATATATAAAGGGACCGATTCAAAGTCAACATTATCCTTATAACAGATCATGGTCGTCCATTCACGGATCTGATAGTGAAAATCATACACCATCCGCACTTTAATATGTGGGAGCCTGCAGAACTAAACTACAGATTGCAAAAGTGACCAAAATGTCTTCAAGACTCCGTAGTTTAATTTTGCGGACGTTGACTTTACCAAATATTGTATTTAATATATAATAATCAAAATAACGTGATTTTTTTCGTCCTCAACAACTAAAGTGCGGACAATAACTTCTCAAGATCTCAAATTCTATGTATCTCTCTTGACATACATATATATATTTATATAAACACAAACAAAATTGCAACCTTTGTTGAATTTAAAATTTTGATTTTTAAATTTAGGCCCCCTTGATATATAAAGGGAATCGATCCATAATCAATATTATCCTTACAACAGATTGTGGGTGTCCATCCACAGACTGATAGTAAAAATAATACTTCATCCGCACTTTAATATGTGCATGGGAGCCTGCAAAACTAAATTGCGGATTGCAAAAGTGATCAAAATGCTCTCGAGACTCTGTAATTTAATTATGTGGACGCTAACTTTATCAAATATTATATGTGAGACCCCAGATTTTATGAATAAATATTTAATTTTTCTCGAAATAATTTTTTTTTTATATTATGGTGTGGATTTGATATAATAGTTATGGGTAGTATTTATAAATTTTGCAAAGTATGCAAGTTGTTATAAAATATTCGTTTGGTCGGAGAATATTCTTTTTGTCGAGGAATATTCGTACGACGGCACAATCATTGGTGGACCCCACAACAGAATTATTGTCGGATTGAGAAAACGACAAAGATAGTTTATTAAAAATAACGGCGGAAGTTTTACCATTGTTACTGTTGAACTACTCGGTAGTAAAAGTACAGTAATACGCGTGGTTGCATAGTAGCACACGGTATTGATTATTGATGCTTACGTGAGAAGTCACTCAGCCATACTCAATTATTGCTACAGTAATTGCTGCATCATATCTCTTAAATTATTGTCATAGTATCATCTGTTATATTATTGAGACGTTGTGGTAAGTTTGGTTATTTTATGGGGGGCCATATGTCATCATCTAAGAGTCTCTTCGTCAATAGTAATTACCGTCGTCAATAGTAATTACCGTCGTCAATAGTAATTACCGTCGTCAATAGTATTTACCTTGGTCAATAGTAATTACCTTCGTCAATAGTATTTACCTTGGTCAATAGTAATTACCTTCGTCAATAGTATTTACCTTGGTCAATAGTAATTACTTTCGTCAATAGTAGTTGTCCCTTCAATATTACCAAGAGTCATTTGACCCTTCGTTAAGACCAAGAGTCATTTGACCCTTCGTTAAGACCAAGAGCCACCCTCAGTTTTTCTATAAATAGAGGCCTAGGGCTTCATTATTTTTCACGAATTCATTCAAGCTATAGAGAGAGAAAGTATAGAGAGAATAAGAGAGAGAGAATAAAAGTATTCTGCTACACCACTTTTCCAATATCCAGTTCTTTTAAGGTAGGGAATATTATTTCTTTTATATTCATGAAGAGAACTTCTGTTATTCCATTCGTTATTATTCTGTTGGAATAACCAGTATACGCGGTCTACCCTATACTTGGTGACATTCTTCTATTATTCTGTTGGAACATCCTGTCTGTGTGTTTTACACCGGACCTGGTTCCGTTTATTATTCTGTTGGAACATCCTGTCTGTGTGTTTTACACCAGACCTGGTTCCGTTTTATTATTATTCTGTTGGAATATCCTGTCTGTGTGTTTTACACCGGACCTGGTTCCATTATTTATTATTCTGTCGGAATATCCTGTCTGTGCGTTTACGCCGGACCTGGTTCCATTATTTATTATTCTGTTGGAATAACCTGTCTGTGCGGTCTATCGCATGCATGGTGATTTCTTTTGTTATTCCATTCTTTATTGTACTCAGTTGGTTAAGTTTTGACTTCTATACTCCATGAAATTTGTGGAATATCCTTGATAGTTGCGTTTCATCCAGTATCTTTTCAAGAAAATATTCTTCTAAGCATTCTTGAATTTTACTCCACAATGCAGTATCATGTTGACAATTTGGACGTTGTTAATTCCTGGATAAATTAATTCTTGAACTTGTTTTATTGAATTCTTATATCATTGTCATCATCCTCATGTTTATAAAATGTTGAAAGTCATCTGTGGCATGTAGTGCATAGATGGACTTGGTATGATTATGACCAGGGATTATTCGGTATAATCATGACCGTAATGTTACAAATGATGTGGTAAAAGTCCTCATTGGCCCGTAGTGCATTGATGGACAGTTGTTGGCATGATCATGACCATTAATGAATACACGAATATCCTTGGCCGTAGTGCAGGGGTGATTCGATGATGTGGATTATTTTATTAAGCTGAGTCTCAGCGATTACAGTGTTGAAAAACTTCTTAAATCATAAAAGATAGTAGAGTTTATTTTCTACTTGACTCTTTTAATGGATTGCTTGTTCCGCTACAGTTAAACTTGATGTCTATTATATTTTATCAGTTTAACATTGTTGAAGGCTAATGATAATTTATTCTGCATTATCTTAGTCATAATATTTCTTACTGGGCTAGTTGAGCTCACCCTTTCTTTCACTGTTCTCTTCAGGAAATGAGAACGTAGCTGGGACAAGTCGGGGTACGGAGTGATGGTCCGAATGATAGTATTAGTTAGTAGTCCTCACTATTCTATGTAATGGTGTGTTAATAAATGTAATGAGGACTCCTTTTGAGTATGAATACTCTCTAGAAGATAATATTTGTATTCAAACTCACAGTTTATGTTTTGTCGTATTGTACACGACAGATGTATTAATCAGTTGTATTTGTATTCTGTACTATGTATCTGACGACCCAAGATGGGTGATGTATACCTAATTTTGGGGGCGTCACAGTTGGTATCAGAGCTTAGGGATATGATCCCTGGCTAAGATGTGAGAATAGAACTAGGAGGGGAGCGACGGGGAATTCCTTCGCTAGTATGACCTACCTAAGTTTATTTGGTATTTAATTGGTCGGTCAAAGTATATGGATAATATGTTATATGTTAATTAACCCTTGTTTTGTGGCAGTATTTGAAAATGGCAGCTGAAAATGTCAACAATGGAGTGAGTGAGACCGTGACACCTCTAATAACCAACCAAGATAATGTAATATCAGCCGAAGAAGAAATTAGAGATATCTACGTGGTAAGTGAAGAACTAATAGTTGCACCCGAGCTAGTGGCAGAGGTATCAGCTGAGAGTGAGGAAGAAGAGGAAGAAGAGGAACCTGAGGAGAATTGGTTAGAAGAAATCTATGATCAAAACTTAGAATTACAAAATCGTGTTCATGAGTTAGAAGAGCAGGCTGAAGAACGGCAGGCAGTCGTTGAGCAAAGAGATGTAACGATTCAAAATTGTGTTACCCGATATGTGATGCTCGAACAAAATCACGCTTTGGCAGAGTGTAAGATATTAAAGTTGGAATCTGAGAATTCAAATATCAAGGATCAGCTGAAAGAAGAAACAACTGAACGAATGAGAATGCAGGATGCGTGGGCAAAAGCCGCACGACGTGTTGATATTATAGAAAGAGATGTCCGATCAAAAAAGGCTAAAATAGATGATATACATTTCTCTTTTTGGACAGCAATTGGGAGAACCCAACATCGAGTTTTGAATTACCCTGTACAGAGCGGTCAATCTGAACTCGATATGGATCGAAGATTGATGATTCAGATCATGAAGCAGGAGTACGATGAAGCAGTTGAGGGTGGAATATGCCCTATATTAAAGTCAATTCCAACGATAGAGATGACATCAAATGCTACCCCAGACAAGTCAAAACCGGGTAGTTCAAGGGAGAGCGGTTGTCATGACTTCCCAACAAGTGAGGAACCCAAATGAAGTTATCGCGGGTAAGCTTATCATAAACCCTTGCGAAGTTTGTACCTTATTCGATACCGGTTCTACTCACTCTTTTATTTCACCTAGTTATGTTCAATGTTTGAAGTTAACTCCGGAGAACTTAGACTTTGATATGTCTGTTTAAAGTCAATTGGGAGAAATCTTCATTACCTCCACTATTTATAAATCTTGTTCAAATCAACACTTTCACATTACCTGTCGATCTTATCTCTTTGAAAATACTTGCCTTTGATGTGATTTTTGGAAACGATTGGTTAACTGCTCATCATGCTTTTCGTAAGGTTGTTAGCTTTCATATTCCTAACCAACCTATTATGCGAATTCAAGTAACCAAATCACTAAAGTCAATCATTGTCGTATCAAGCCATAAGTAAAAATTCCCGTTCCTTTCGTTGTTGACTTCCTGGTGTGGAATGCACCGAAGCTAGACTTTCCGTAGGAGACGTTGTAAATGACGATGGCAAGTTGATAGGTATCAATGTGACGTGTTATCCAAGTCTTGGATGAGGGTCACAGTTTTGAACGATATTTCTATTGTTAATAAATTTCTTGACGTATTCTTGAAGACTTCTTAGCCTACCCCAGAGCGTAAAATTGAATTTTGTATTGACCCCAGTACAAAACCCATTTCTTAAACCCTCAAATATTTCTTCAACTAAAACGAACGTATTATGCGCCAAAGACATTGGCTCGAGCTGTTGAATATTACGATCGTACCATTCAATAATATCGTGGAAAAGCGAACGTGGTAGCTGACGCGTTGTGTAGAAGATCGTATACGGTTACAAGTGCGAATATACGAACCCACGTGAAGATAACGAATATACGATTAAAATCGACTTTAATCGATAAAGTTAAAGCCGCTCAAGCTACATACTCAGAGCTGATAAATGTGAAGAAGAAGGTTCAAGAGGGCGTTATTCTAGAAGCAAGAATCGACGAAGAGAGGAAATCTCAACTCTCGACTTAATTGGCCCATTTGAAATCCTCGATGAAGTAGGAACTGTGGCCTAAAGACTCGTTTTACCGCCAAGTATGTTGCGTGTTCAGAACATTTTTTTTACATATCGATGTTACGTAAATATGTGGACGACCCGAACCACATTATTAATTTAGAACCGGACGAGATAGCGAAATATTTAACGTATGAGGAGATACGTGTTAACATCTTGGATAAGAAGGATCATATTCGATGCTTAAAGGTTATACCTCAAGAGTTAGAATTTGAAGTGAAGTCAAGGTATCCTCACATGTTTGGCATACCAAGTACGTACGTAAATTTCGAGGGCGAAATTCCATAAGGAGGGGAGATTGTGAGACCCCAGATTTTATGAATAAATATTTAATTTTTCTCGAAATAATTTTTTTTTTATATTATGGTGTGGATTTGATATAATAGTTATGGGTAGTATTTATAAATTTTACAAAGTATGCAAGTTGTTATAAAATATTCGTTTGGTCGGAGAATATTCTTTTTGTCGAGGAATATTCGTACGACGGCACAATCATTGGTGGACCCCACAACAGAATTATTGTCGGATTGAGAAAACGACAAAGATAGTTTATTAAAAATAACGGCGGAAGTTTTACCATTGTTACTGTTGAACTACTCGGTAGTAAAAGTACAGTAATACGCGTGGTTGCATAGTAGCACACGGTATTGATTATTGATGCTTACGTGAGAAGTCACTCAGCCATACTCAATTATTGCTACAGTAATTGCTGCATCATATCTCTTAAATTATTGTCATAGTATCATCTGTTATATTATTGAGACGTTGTGGTAAGTTTGGTTATTTTATGGGGGGCCATATGTCATCATCTAAGAGTCTCTTCGTCAATAGTAATTACCGTCGTCAATAGTAATTACCGTCGTCAATAGTAATTACCGTCGTCAATAGTATTTACCTTGGTCAATAGTAATTACCTTCGTCAATAGTATTTACCTTGGTCAATAGTAATTACCTTCGTCAATAGTATTTACCTTGGTCAATAGTAATTACTTTCGTCAATAGTAGTTGTCCCTTCAATATTACCAAGAGTCATTTGACCCTTCGTTAAGACCAAGAGTCATTTGACCCTTCGTTAAGACCAAGAGCCACCCTCAGTTTTTCTATAAATAGAGGCCTAGGGCTTCATTATTTTTCACGAATTCATTCAAGCTATAGAGAGAGAAAGTATAGAGAGAATAAGAGAGAGAGAATAAAAGTATTCTGCTACACCACTTTTCCAATATCCAGTTCTTTTAAGGTAGGGAATATTATTTCTTTTATATTCATGAAGAGAACTTCTGTTATTCCATTCGTTATTATTCTGTTGGAATAACCAGTATACGCGGTCTACCCTATACTTGGTGACATTCTTCTATTATTCTGTTGGAACATCCTGTCTGTGTGTTTTACACCGGACCTGGTTCCGTTTATTATTCTGTTGGAACATCCTGTCTGTGTGTTTTACACCAGACCTGGTTCCGTTTTATTATTATTCTGTTGGAATATCCTGTCTGTGTGTTTTACACCGGACCTGGTTCCATTATTTATTATTCTGTCGGAATATCCTGTCTGTGCGTTTACGCCGGACCTGGTTCCATTATTTATTATTCTGTTGGAATAACCTGTCTGTGCGGTCTATCGCATGCATGGTGATTTCTTTTGTTATTCCATTCTTTATTGTACTCAGTTGGTTAAGTTTTGACTTCTATACTCCATGAAATTTGTGGAATATCCTTGATAGTTGCGTTTCATCCAGTATCTTTTCAAGAAAATATTCTTCTAAGCATTCTTGAATTTTACTCCACAATGCAGTATCATGTTGACAATTTGGACGTTGTTAATTCCTGGATAAATTAATTCTTGAACTTGTTTTATTGAATTCTTATATCATTGTCATCATCCTCATGTTTATAAAATGTTGAAAGTCATCTGTGGCATGTAGTGCATAGATGGACTTGGTATGATTATGACCAGGGATTATTCGGTATAATCATGACCGTAATGTTACAAATGATGTGGTAAAAGTCCTCATTGGCCCGTAGTGCATTGATGGACAGTTGTTGGCATGATCATGACCATTAATGAATACACGAATATCCTTGGCCGTAGTGCAGGGGTGATTCGATGATGTGGATTATTTTATTAAGCTGAATCTCAGCGATTACAGTGTTGAAAAACTTCTTAAATCATAAAAGATAGTAGAGTTTATTTTCTACTTGACTCTTTTAATGGATTGCTTGTTCCGCTACAGTTAAACTTGATGTCTATTATATTTTATCAGTTTAACATTGTTGAAGGCTAATGATAATTTATTCTGCATTATCTTAGTCATAATATTTCTTACTGGGCTAGTTGAGCTCACCCTTTCTTTCACTGTTCTCTTCAGGAAATGAGAACGTAGCTGGGACAAGTCGGGGTACGGAGTGATGGTCCGAATGATAGTATTAGTTAGTAGTCCTCACTATTCTATGTAATGGTGTGTTAATAAATGTAATGAGGACTCCTTTTGAGTATGAATACTCTCTAGAAGATAATATTTGTATTCAAACTCACAGTTTATGTTTTGTCGTATTGTACACGACAGATGTATTAATCAGTTGTATTTGTATTCTGTACTATGTATCTGACGACCCAAGATGGGTGATGTATACCTAATTTTGGGGGCGTCACAGTTGGTATCAGAGCTTAGGGATATGATCCCTGGCTAAGATGTGAGAATAGAACTAGGAGGGGAGCGACGGGGAATTCCTTCGCTAGTATGACCTACCTAAGTTTATTTGGTATTTAATTGGTCGGTCAAAGTATATGGATAATATGTTATATGTTAATTAACCCTTGTTTTGTGGCAGTATTTGAAAATGGCAGCTGAAAATGTCAACAATGGAGTGAGTGAGACCGTGACACCTCTAATAACCAACCAAGATAATGTAATATCAGCCGAAGAAGAAATTAGAGATATCTACGTGGTAAGTGAAGAACTAATAGTTGCACCCGAGCTAGTGGCAGAGGTATCAGCTGAGAGTGAGGAAGAAGAGGAAGAAGAGGAACCTGAGGAGAATTGGTTAGAAGAAATCTATGATCAAAACTTAGAATTACAAAATCGTGTTCATGAGTTAGAAGAGCAGGCTGAAGAACGGCAGGCAGTCGTTGAGCAAAGAGATGTAACGATTCAAAATTGTGTTACCCGATATGTGATGCTCGAACAAAATCACGCTTTGGCAGAGTGTAAGATATTAAAGTTGGAATCTGAGAATTCAAATATCAAGGATCAGCTGAAAGAAGAAACAACTGAACGAATGAGAATGCAGGATGCGTGGGCAAAAGCCGCACGACGTGTTGATATTATAGAAAGAGATGTCCGATCAAAAAAGGCTAAAATAGATGATATACATTTCTCTTTTTGGACAGTAATTGGGAGAACCCAACATCGAGTTTTGAATTACCCTGTACAGAGCGGTCAATCTGAACTCGATATGGATCGAAGATTGATGATTCAGATCATGAAGCAGGAGTACGATGAAGCAGTTGAGGGTGGAATATGCCCTATATTAAAGTCAATTCCAACGATAGAGATGACATCAAATGCTACCCCAGACAAGTCAAAACCGGGTAGTTCAAGGGAGAGCGGTTGTCATGACTTCCCAACAAGTGAGGAACCCAAATGAAGTTATCGCGGGTAAGCTTATCATAAACCCTTGCGAAGTTTGTACCTTATTCGATACCGGTTCTACTCACTCTTTTATTTCACCTAGTTATGTTCAATGTTTGAAGTTAACTCCGGAGAACTTAGACTTTGATATGTCTGTTTAAAGTCAATTGGGAGAAATCTTCATTACCTCCACTATTTATAAATCTTGTTCAAATCAACACTTTCACATTACCTGTCGATCTTATCTCTTTGAAAATACTTGCCTTTGATGTGATTTTTGGAAACGATTGGTTAACTGCTCATCATGCTTTTCGTAAGGTTGTTAGCTTTCATATTCCTAACCAACCTATTATGCGAATTCAAGTAACCAAATCACTAAAGTCAATCATTGTCGTATCAAGCCATAAGTAAAAATTCCCGTTCCTTTCGTTGTTGACTTCCTGGTGTGGAATGCACAAAATTATAATCTTTGCTGAATTATGAAGGTATTATGGTTTTCATATAAGTTGTCGATCTTGGTTCCATGACTACGAGATTTTATGTAATCTGGAAATTTGTTTTCCTTGACTTGGGTTTTTTGTGAGATTTCTCAATTCGAGTAATCTCCCAACCCCTTATATATTTTTTTTATTTTTAGATTTTGGACATAGCATGCTAGCTGATCATTTGGCTGATGAATCATATATCGTAATATATATATATATATATATATATATATATATATATATATATTATATATATATATTAGTTTTGGGTTCTATTTTTATAAAATTTTTTAATTAGGTGGTTAATATTGATAATGGCTCCAGAAGAACAAACCCAGAGGTAAACTAATAGTGGTAGCGGTGGTTGCGGTGGAGGTACTGGTGGTGGTGACAGTCGTTAACAATGGAAATGAGTATTGAATCATTAATTTGTCCCCATACTCATTTTGTTATTAATTAAAGACGATTTATGTTGCTCATGTTAGACAAAAGCTAATTAATTTATAAAGAAGAAAGGGAGAAGGAGGATGACAATATTACATATATATTATTGGAAGTGCCCAGATCTAGAACTCCATTAATTTGTAGCACTCCTCCATGTTTGACAAACTTGCGATGGAGCCGATCGAAGCCCAAATACCGATTTAAAGTTATAAAAACTATTCTTTGCGTTCGCATTTTAGTAATATTACCAAAATGTCATTATTTTAATATTACAATAATATAGTATTAAATTTTTTAAAAGTTACCGTCCGCACTACTAAAATGCAGATTTTAGAAGATATTTCAATTTTAAGTATGCACTTTAGTAGTGCGGACTCTCGGAAGATTCAGATTCATTTCACCGTTCGATGAACAACCACGATTTGTTATAAGAATAATATTAAAATTTCAACTAATTATAAAAAGTATAAAGTTATTTATAAAATTTGGACCGAGTAGGATGCTCCCAAACTTCACTAAATTATTTATGAACTTTCCAGTATATGCCTTGGATGACCTTCACTGCTTTTGATTAACTGATGCTTTCAGTTGAAAAAAATTATGTATGTATGTTCCGTATTTTGACATTACAATTAATGTTCAGTCAGTCAGTCAGTCAGTCTGTCACATTTTAACAAAGCATAAACATCGGTTGGTAAATTGAAATTATGTGTCATATATATATATATATATATATATATATATATATATATATATATATATATATATATATATCATCAAAGACTCAAAGACCATGTTCATGTAGTTGCCTCTCCTGGCACTTGCTTCTCTATCAGCCTGCACAAAAACACAAAACGGTTCTTCAAATAATTACATATCACTACGGCATAAGAAATTTTTTTTTTTAATTTCTTTCTGAAATCAACTTAATTCTTCTATTAGTGATAGAATAAACGAATTGAAAAAGGAAATAATTAATGTTACTGCTCTGCCCTGCAAAGAAATTTAATTCTGACATCTCTGATTGCATATATATGTATTATCATATACTCCCTCCATCTCATAATAACTCTCGCTTTAGCTTGATGCACATGGATTAAGAAAGTCATTTAGTGCTATCATTTATTAATTAAAATTGGTGTGAAATTTCATCACTACCCCTTTATGGGAAGTTGAAAATTATTAATACAAGGGAAAAATTTCTTGGGACAATGAGAGAAGGTAGGGGTGATATAGGAAAGTAAATAATGTATTCTCCTAGAAAGTTGTAAACGACAAATAAATTGGGAAAAAAAATTTCTTCTAAAACGACAGTTATTATGGGATGGAGCTAGTATTACAATTTTCCCTAGTGCCTCGTAACATCTAAGCAATGAATATTTAATATTGTTTTTATTTGAGACTTTATTAATAAATGTACAGTACAATTTGTGTACGTACCACAGCCCAGAGAGTAATTTATAATAAATTAATGACCTTAACACATATTTTTGAAAGAGAATTGATGTTTTCACAAGTAAATTTGATAATTCTACGATCTCACGTGAATAGTAAGTGAAGTTCACCTAATTTGAGAGATGACATTGTGAAACTATCAAATTTACTTTTGAAAATATCAATTCTCTTTTAAAAATGGTACCTCCAGTATTAATTTTATGCACTATTTTATTTTATTTTTTGTTTTTTAGGATTAGTCCTTTATCTAATCTCATACACTATTTAATCATTTTCAACTAATTAAGGTCAATTTTTGATATTCCTTCCATCAGATTCGAATTCGGTAAGAACTTAAAATTGTTTGGTAAAAGATAATCATACCTCTTTGTTTAGTGCCTCTAAATTGGTAAGAGATGAAATCAAATTCAAACCATTAAGAGTTACCTCTCACCAAAAAAATTAAATTTATGAATAAAAATAACTTCAATAAATAATATACTCCCTCAATTCTAAATTCTAAAATTATTATTGATTTTTAAAAAGTTAATTTGAAATATTTTTAAAATTAAAATTGAGAAGATTAAAAACTATGAAACCATAAATCTTACAATGAGTGTTACTTTTTTGATATTTTTCATCATTGTATAAACTAAAATAAAAAAATTTATCAATTATGAGTTTGAAAATATTTTAAATTGACTTTAAGAAGTCAATAATGATATTATATTTTAAAACGGAAAAAATATAATTCTTCTTTTAAACTATTAGGTTATGTTGTTGTTCTATTACTTTTGATACTTTTTTTATCGATTGTCATCATATTATACATTAATTGTTGCTATTTTTTAAAGTGATTTTTATAATATTTATTCGCTAGAGTATATGAATATTTTTATATAAATATATTCAACAATATTATTCACTCATTTTTTTATTAGATTGCATATTTAGAATTAACAAATAAATTTTTTAAAAAATCAGATGAATAAATATTATAAAATAGTGTCATTTATATGTTTTATACATATTAGTTACTAAAGCGCTTTTTAAATTCAGATACGATTTCATTCCGATGATTTAATTTATTAAGATATACTACTAATCATTCAGATCTTAATTATTCAATTTTATCAAACATCACCCAAGTGTTGTATGATATATATATATACACACACACACACACACCACCTCCCTAAATGAGATTATTACTTCATTGTATGTCAAATGTCCTTATAACTTATAAATGAAATAAATATAGTTTGGAGATTAAATGAATGATAAAATAGTGTGTCAAGGTACTTAACTAGTATAAATAATCATAATTTATTTATCAATCTTGTAAACAAGCATACTCCAAGGCTTTGAGGAAAACTAAAAACAAGATTATATATTTAACAATTTATCATATTTTGGATGGTTTTGATCTTCAACAATGTACCTATGTATTATTAAGTTGCTAGAAATTGATCGAACTCGGCAGGTAGGAGATGTCAGTCCTAAGTCCAAGAGACTGATCATTAGGTGCAAATTAATTAAAAAATAGCAATCATGAATATAAACGAAGAGCAATTAATATACAGTTGAAGATACAAACTTCCAATTTCAGAAACACATTGCAACAAAATAGTTGAGAGGAATATATATAACTAACGAGAGTAGTTTGCATGAAATTAACTTTGGCCAATTGACCAATACAGTGTCGACACACATGCCGAAAGATGATCTTTCTATGTGTCAACACTGTATTGATTAATTCACCGACTTACTATGAAGTTAACTTCATGATAACTCGATCCATAATTAATATCAAGAATAACTCCACTTGCAACGTTACAACTCCATCTAAACAGAGCTACTGATGAAACTTAATTGGAACAAATTAAAAAACAGCGATTCAGAGAATATCCATATATACATGACACATACACACACAGTTGGTACGTACGGTTCATGAAATGACGCTGAATATCTGTACAAAGTGGCCATAACAGCAAAGCAAAAACAAAAGCCATGCCAGCGGATACCTAATTCTAAATGTCCAAAAAAAAAGACCACTTATTATATATGGAGAATCGTGATCATAATATCCATCCATCAAGAATGAGCTATTAAATTAGCGGTTCATATGTAAATACCGGCCACTATATATATATATATATATATTAAAGTTGGTAGCAGAACATGTAGTGCGGTAGGGTCAGTAATTGTAACTTAAGGTGCAGTCAGCTTTGGAAGAAATTAAGAGGAAGAGGAATAATTCTGGTGGTTCTGATCAGTAATATTGTTTCATCAGTTTTAGGAAATAACTCACCCACTCACCGGCCAGCCATAGTAGTCAGCATCTCAGAACCACCTGAAAAAGGCTGACCAAAAATTGCATGTGTGTGGGATCCTCCATCTCGTAAATACTCTCCCCATCCCACATAAAAACAGAAATTGTGGAGTGTGTAGTTTAATCATTAGTAGTTGTGACATTATAATAAAATTGAAACGTAAAACTTAAATAATATTGTGCTATTTTATGTTGTTATTAATGGCCTAGCTAGACTCTTTAAATTTAAATGACGGATTACTTAATGTAAGGCTGTTGTGCCTTTTTTTTAATCTTAATATGATGGATCCTTAATCAATCACAGATACAATATTATGAAGCATATATGGGACTGATTTGATAACCTCCCGGTTAAACAAATTAAGTGGGGCATGCATCATGCATGATTGATCTTTAATTTTGCTAAACTGATGTGCGTACAGCCATTCATCGGCCAAATTATTACGCTCAAGGGAGGAGAGAGAAGAAATGTCATGACTCATACATTATGAGCTTGGTAAAAATGTCTAATAACTCGATCCAACCTAGCTACAGTCAATATTAATGTGCAGATTAGTCTCTTTCTTGAACCCTAAACCTAATTAAATCTTGCCAGATTGATTAATTAATTAGGCTTTGTATACTCTAGTACGTACTAATTATATATGCCAACAAGATATTAATTTGTTATATAACAAGTACTAATTAATTAATACCACTTCATACATAAATATTTCAAAACCCTAACTAAAAAATATTATAATCATATCAAAATGGATGGAGTTATAAACTCAAATATATATTATGCAATCAAGGACTAGTATATATGGCAACTTACAAATCCAAATATATAACTATATTATATATATATATATATATATATATATATATATATATATATATATATATATATATATAGATATAGATATAGATATTTTAGAAACGAAATTAAAAGATCTAAAAATTAACATCAAGCCATACACTTTTTTTGAGATTGATCTAGCTAGGAGTGGCTAGCTAGCTAGTTGTATCATGTCGGTCAGACCCACTCGCTTGAGACTCTGAAGCACCTGAACCTGGGATCGGCCTAAACGAATTAAGCGCGGCAAGCATGCCCAAATTCCCATCAGCCACCGTACCACCACCACCATTACCCAAACCAAATTGGTGGCTAGGCAAGAGAGCCACGGGAGTATGAACATTCATAAAATGTAGCCCACTACTTGAAAACGATGAATTTCCACCTCTGTACATATTACTACCATTAGTAGTCGTTGTAGAATTTGGAAATGTCCACATAGGGTCTGGACCACTCATCACTTGGCTACTAGGGTTTGGGTTTGTGACCATAAAAAAAGTCGTCGCCGGAATTTGACCATGACTGGACGCCGGAATCGACCCGGAGCTCGATTGCAGCATATAAGTAGCTGATCCCATTTGATTTTGCAATGACAAATTATCTTCGTCGGACCGCCTTTTTCGCCGGCCCTCGGATTCAGCCACATGATCATCTAGGCACGTGCCACGTAACTCTTGTTTAGCTTGTAGCATAGCATTCAGATTCGTATAATTATTAGGAAAATTAAAGAGTGGTGAATTCTCGTGAGGTGATAAACCGAAAATTCGCCGTTGTGATTCTTCAATACTTCTTTCCCATTCGCTTCTAATCCTTAACTGCGAAGAATTAGCAAAGCTGGAATGCAAATAACTAGACCTTAACGAAGGAGCCGACATAGTTGAACCTGAGCTTCTTAGAGATATATTGAGGGAAGTGAAATTGGCAGGAATGGTTCCGGTCCCCGTGGCGGCGATCACAGACGGCTCCGCTTGTTGGAGCAGCCACTCTATGGTTTCGCCGTCAGACTTGTGGCCTAATTCCCTCGTGAGCTGGAAAACGCGAGCGGCGCACGTGGCCGGCATGCGGATCCGACGACCGCGGCCATCGACCTTAGTATGCCTATCTTTTGTGGACGCTCTCTTAGGAGGTGGCTTTTTGGATAACTCCACAGGTGGACTTAACTCTGTGTCCCCGGTACCGGGGAAGGCTGAGGAGGGATAAGTACTGGAGCTTGGGCTAGCTTCTTGGTCTCTTTTTTCTAGTAATTGTAATGGAAAATTAGGCCGGCGCAAACCATTTTCTCCTTCCATGATCATATAGTAATTAAATTATTTTAATTTTTATGTTTGGCCTAGCTAGAACATCTATTATCTGTAGATGACCCTCACTTTAGTCCCTTGTGGGTCTAATTTTTTTTTTCTCTCTCTCTCTATATATATATATATAATTAATGGAGTAATTTGTTTGAGATGGGAGGGTGGCAGCTAGGTTTGTTTACTGAAATAGCATGAGAGAGGGAGAGAGAAAGATATAAGGGGAGATAGGGAGACAATATATCTTTAAGCAACAAACACAATCAGTGGGATTATATGGGTGGGCTATTTGCTTATTGGAAAGCAAAGCAGTGTTCTTTATAATAATTCTTGCTTTTCCAAAGGGGTTCATTTACAATTTCCTATTTTATATATTTTGTTTTCTTTTGCTTTTTTTTTTTGGTTTTTGATTTTCTGAAATTTTTGTTCCGCGGGGATCTTTAATTGTGGTTGGACAGTCACTTGATTCAGACTCCACGTGCGGTGCTCTTTATCATCAATCCGTAAAGACAGACACAGTACTGGAGAGAGAGAGAGAGAGAGAGGGAGGTGGGGCCCAGTTTTCCAAGTCAAAAAGGTTCGTAGTAGTAGTAGTAGTAAATTAAAAACACTTGGTAAAAAGGAAAAGATGATCCGGTGGTGCCCATTTCCTTCTTGTAATCATTGTTATCCCTTTGCTTTTACACTTCTAATTAATATTCCTCTTTATTGATTTAATTATGAGTTTAAAGTTAAATTTGCATAATTTCTATAATACTCCATCATCTTAACCTTTATAATTAGTTTCACTTAAAAATATTGGAATTAAGCGTGCAATTTAGGAGAAGGAAAAAAAAGTATCTTAATTCATTAATGACGACATTAATTTACTGCCAGTTTTCTTTAAATCAATTCAAAAATGTAATTGGCGGTCTAAATCGCAATCTTAACCGATAAACATCTGATCGTAGACCATGTTAACAAATAAATGAAGAAAGAACGAGGGAAAAAAATGTTGTTGTACCAAATTAATTTTTCAGCCACATTTTAGTGAAGCAATTCCGTCGGATAAATTTAAGTTTTCGATTGCATGCATGATTTTTATTTTTCACTAAAATTTATGTTAGATTTAGTTACACCCACAAAGTATATATAACTGATGTTTGGTAAAACTGAATAAAATAATTCTGAATATTAATTTAAACAATCTGAATGAGCTGAATGAAAAAAAATTATTTAATAATTAATATATCTAAAATATATGAATAACAGTCTTTTACTAGTTTACTCCTCTAAATTATGCTGAACAAATATATAATTTTTTCTGATCTATAAAAAAATTAAATATAATATTCATTGTACAACAGATAAAAATAAATAATTCAAACAAAGTTTTCTCCTCTCTTATATAATGAGGAATTGTATAAAAATATATGCACAAAATCAATACTTGTACAATATTTATAGTGATTAAAATATATATTTTAATATATATATATATATATATATATATATATATATATAGTCCAACTCTCTTCAGCGAATTGGAAGGAGCGAATTAAGAGCGAACTGGCTACAGCGACAGTTTTTTCCATCGCTATAGCATTAAAAATCGGCTTTCTATACTATAGTGACGGAAAAAACTGTAGCTATAACTGGTTCTTTCTTAGTTCGCTCCTTCCAATTCGTTGGAGAGGCAGATTATATATATATATATATAAAGTTCGGATCTTAAATTCACCCCTTATCTAACTCACTCGAGCTCACCCCCCTTTAGCGACAGACCTGGCGACGGTTCGGTCATACAACCGTCGTCTATACTTTTAGCGACGGATAACATATAACGTCGTTAAAAGTATAGACAACAGTTGTATGACCGAACCGTCATCGGGTCCGTCGCTAAAGGAGGGGTGAGCTCGGGTGAGTTGGATAATTGGTGAGCTTAAGATCCGGATCGATATATATATATATATATATATATATATATATATATATATATATATATATATATATATAGCGAGAGGGAGAGAGAATCAATTGCTAGTGGGTTAGTCCGGATGGCGCCAAAAAGGAGAGAAAATGAAGACCTAACTCCCATCATCCTCTCACTGCTGCTCGATGCCTTTTTATTTTTTTCACCTTTTTACCTTCTTACTGCCAATGCTCCGCTAGCTCCCCATAATATCCATTTTTTTCTTCTTCTGCAAATCGCACTCAGTCAGTTTTTTCAAAAAGCTTGCCTATTACATCGAAAAAGATATTTAATTGGGAAATATTCTCTAATTCGTAAGCCCTAATGCTAGAGAAAGGAGAAAATAAATATCAGTGCAATGATAATGGTGGGCATATATATATAAAAGAAGAAAAATAGAAGACATATATAACTGATCTGTTGGACGTCGGTGGAGAAAAAGAGGAAGAACAACGCCAACTAACTAATTAAAGGAATTACGGTATGTATATAGTCGATCTTCTGTGATGAGAGATTCGATCATATCATCAAAAGCAATTATTTTAATTGAGAGAGGGCATTTTAGTAAAAAAAAATTATTCAGATTATCAGGTGACCGAGTAAGTTAGAAAAATTTTGTTGTTTCGATCAGATCAGCCGTATTAAGATCATTTTAGACCTTTATTTGTCTCAACAATTAATTAACGAATCAAATATTGAGTCAATAAGACTCATTAAGTTGCTATCAAAGAGGCCCTGTATAAGTTGATTATATATGGCATGCTTAATCATTCCTATACACGACACCAAAATCATTAATCAATTTAAAAGTCATGCAGTCACTAACTTAATTCTCTTAATATGCATTAGATCGGAGGGGGTATTGTACTAAAAGGAACTTGCTAGCTAACCTTCAAAAGAAATTAATTAATAAAAGAACTAATATATATATATATATATATATATATATATATATATATATATATATATATATATATATACCGTCCCCTTCAGTTGAGGGATCCCTCAAATAGTGTTATTTGAGGGATAGTGCGCTCAACCGTTGGATCTGTTTTAATAACTTTATGTGGCTGAGATTTTACAAATAACCCAACACATCCAATGCAACGGTTATCCAATGCAACACATAAGATGTAAAATCTCAGCCACATAAAGTTATTAAAACAAATCCAACGGTTGAGCGCACTATCCCTCAAATAACACTATTTGAGAGATCCCTCAACTGAAGGGGACTATATATATATATATATATATATATACCATTGGTTAATGTTTCAACTTTTTTATTAATTAGTCTGTCTAGGTGCACATCATAACTTGTACTCCATCCGTCCCACGATAAAAATTCTGATGGACTTTTCACGCATATTAAGAAGATGAATAAAATGATAAAATTACCTATAATAATGTCATTAAATATGGAAAGAGAATTAGAATAAGAAAAGTATAAGATATTTATTGTTACGGGTATAATAAGAAAATATGTGTAAAAGTTTGGTTATTAAAGAAAAATTGACATTTAACATGGAACTACCCAAAATAATAATAAGGACTTTTGTCATGGGACGGAGGGAGTAATAAAAAATGATCAATGATCCCAATTTTACAGGAATTGTGTACAAATGATACGATTGCTGACTATTTTTTTCTATAAAAAATTATCAAGTTAAATATTAATGTGCCTCAACTCGCGTTTTCTTTAACTAATATTATAACTATATATCGATCATGATTAATTCCCATTAATTTACACTGTAAAATGCATGCTAGCTCTCTTTTTTAATTTAATTCTAATCTAAATTTTATAAATATCACATGCATCCATCACATAAACATGTATATATTTAATTTGTATGATTTAACATGAGTACTTCGAAGAATTTATATATATATATATATATATATATATATAATTAAGAGAAGTATTGGTCTTTCATAGGAGTGTTTGAAGTTGAACCAAAGATAATAAAACATGCATGCACATAGAAACAAAAGAGGAAATTAAAGTTAAAATACATTAAGTTAAAAATCTGCAATTAACTGCATGTTACTAGGAGTGATATTATATATATATATATATATATATATATATATATATATATATATATAGTCCGTACATATATACAACTATTGATTGAAGGATGATAATCTGTTGTCTTTAATTAGGCACCTCAATAATTAGGTATGATTTGTAACTGTATGTGCATGATTTTTTGATCAAACTACTACTTTAGTCTTGTCAATTCCTAGGTTTCAAATTAGCATGAAAATGTACTTTTTACCATAGCATGGGAGAGGCTTACTAGTTAGTTAGCTTAGCTACACATATAGGCCGGGTAGCTGCTCCAACTTGTCCCATTAACACACCACACCTACTGCCGCAGAGTAGTACTCTCTCTCTCTCTCCATGTTATGAGCGTTTTTACGCGGACAAGAATTTAAGAATAAAATCAATTTGTTTCCGATAAAAAATTGAACAATATAATCAATTTATTTACGAAAATAAATTTATTTTATTTTTTCGGTCTAATTATTTTATCTAAAATCTGTGTCCACATAGTTATATTTCATAATTCAAATTAATTAAGACATTAATGGGATGATTAATCCATGGTGGAAATAATTCTATAAATAGCGAATTAGTACTATAAATAGCCAGTCCAGTTCGCTGTCACGTGATATTTACATTAAGACAATATATACTCCTCTATATCTATATTTAATTATTTATGAGCGTTCTTAACTTACCTAATTAACAAAAGATAAATATATAACACTAATTATCTCCGCCCCACAAAATAATGTTACTTAGACTTTTTAAATCAATTCATAAAATTCTTAATTATAAAATTTTGCAATTAATGTAGGATTTTAAACAACAAATTTTGTAGTAGTGTCCTTTAGATAATAACTATGATACTAAATAAAATCATATAAATTATAAATCTTATATTTGTATTGTTTTAAAAATCAATTGACTCCCTTGTCCATATATATATATATATATATATATATATATATAACTCAGTCACTAATTAAAGGTTAAAAGTGACTAGTATTCGGGCACACACTAACGTGCTTGTAAAATTAATTGAGAATTGTGTGTGTTAAAAGTTAATTAAAATTTATAAGATACTGAATACGAATGAAAGTTAAAATTAGTTATGGAAGTTAAACAAATTATAAATAGAGAGAAAAATAAGGAAGTGGGTAGATAATTGGTGGTTTATTTTAAAAGTTAAGTGAGTAATTTGATCTACCAAAGCCAATTACTAAAAGAGAGTATTTAAATTACAGTAATAACCATGAAATTAAAATTTAAAACTAAAAAATAGATTATAATTGAAATTTAAGGCGAAGACACCAAAAAAGTCCAACTCCTTTGCTCTCCACATTAGATGGTGAACTAACATATATATATATATATATATATATATATATATATATATATATATATATATATATAAATGTTAGTCATCCATCAAATGTGTCATTTAATTAGGGTTCATTAATTCAAAATTCTAATAGGGAAACATTTGATATGTGAATGTGATTTGGGAGATTTTGGCCTTTAATTAAGACCCCAAACCCTCACCTTTACAACAAAACTTGTTCATTTTCTTTCCGTCTATATATTACAAGAAAGCCTATCCGATCCCTACAAAAATCCCCATATAATTAAAAAAAATAAGTTCAACACCATTAGATTGTTTAACTCATTTTTTTTTTGTATTTACATTTTGTTGGGAGAAAAAATAATTTTATAAACTTAGACATGAAAAATTAGAAAAATGTAACTCTGAAAATTAGATATATATACAAGTGAAATGTAGTATAATGTAACTCTAATTAAGTTGTTGAGTAGGTGAAAATTGAAGATTTTGAAGCCACGATATAATTTGAGATGTGGAGCATGCATTAATTAATGTAAGAGTTGACAATCACATACGTAACGTAACGTCCATGGAATGGAAGGGATAGAAAGGGCATGCACAATGCTTGCTGGGGAGAATAGATCACGTGCCGTGCCACCTATGCCGGGGGCCGGATCGGATGAAGATGTCTTACCATCCGACTTAGTATTCAGTTAATCATTTGTCGGAATGTTGGTGGTTGTTCAGCTATATGCAAATTATTATCATCATTTTATGGTCGACCACATCCACATTTATTTGAAAACAATATCATCAACATATATGAGTGCTGATTTCTATTATCTTTAAATAAATAAATGCGGGTATATATATCTATCTATATATATATATATAGAGGTTATGATTTAAATAAATTTTGATGTTGCTTATCTAGTCGGTGAAATTTATATAACTTGTACTCGTCTTCCCGAGCACGTACGGATGATGGATGATCAGTTTAAGGTTTATAAACCTTCATTTGAGTGACCAACACTACAACAAAATGGCTTATCAGCGACCGCCTATCAGCGACCGCATATGGTCGCAGATGAGTATCAGCGACCGAATGCGATCGCGGATATTAATCGCAGGTAATCTGGTCGCTGGATGGACATCAGCGACCAAAAATAGCGACCGACTTATTAGCGACCGCAATCAGCGACCGAATCTGTCACTATTCTGACTCATGCTGAGTCATTTGTCAGGTGTGACGTGACACACGTGTCAGCGAACGGTAATAGCGACCAATTCAGTCGCTAGTTTCCTAGTGCTTATCAGCGACCGCGTTTAAGTATTAGCGACCGCATGCGGTCGCTGATGTGTTTTTTTTTTTAAATATTTTTCCTGTTTTATTGATTTTCCAAAAATAACTTACTTTGTACCTGCTTTCTATCCCAATACACAGCAGTATATATAAGCATCCATCCATGATAACTACCATATGATAAACATTCATCCATGATAACTACTATATGATAAACATCCATCGATATAATTGAATCGTAAACCAACACAACACAATACAATCGTAAACATCCATATAATAGAATCGTAAACCAATACAATTGTCCAAAGAATGAATCTAAAAAAGTACAAGGCTTTAAAAATCTAAAAAACAAGTCTAGCAAGGCTTTAAAAATCTAACATGACTGGTCTAGCTAGCTCTTCATGGATCATCCAAATTAGTACCCTGCAATTAACAAAAGAAAAAAACATATATGTTACATATGTTGATACTGCAATGACTTGAGGAAAGCTAAATAATAGACAACGTAGTGAAACATATAAGTAAGACAGTGACAATAACAATATCGATATATATACCTGGTCGCCACCCTGATGCTGTGATGCTGCTGCTGTCGCCACTGCCTCCGCCAACTCATCAGGACTCAGAAAATGCAAATGCCCGCCCAGTATACGAAGAAGATCACGATTCTGACATATCGCTCTCACACAGTCAGCAGGAGTATGATAGGCTGGATGACCTGATGACTGTGTAGACTAGGAAGCAGAGCTGCCTGTGCCACTGATGGTCGAGCATCGTTTTTGTCCTTGACCTTTAACATAGTTTTTTTTCACGACGGACGCCCTCTCCCACAATTCTTGATCAATCGACGGTGTGACGACCCCAAAATAGGTCCATTCCATCCAACCTATTCTGAGTCGCCAAATACATGGTACAGAAAATAACTACAACTTTATTACAACAATTGTCGTGCAAAATACAACAACACGTATGCTGTGAGTTTGGATACAAATATATACCAAATGTGACTCATGTTCCAACCGTGGACATCACCTCACAATGACACCTTACATAAAGGTATAGTCAAAAACTGTTTTAGAAATTAGAATCTTTGGGAAGTGCTCAAGGAAACCTTCGTACATGGGAGGCCACGCGTCTAGGTTATGATAGATATCATATGGCCACAGAATTATCCTTGGTTGACCCAATAGACCCCAAAAAAAAACGAGAAGATTACTATCATATTCTTCCCAATGGTGAGTCTTCTCTTGACTTATCATTATCTCCACTGTATCTAACTGAGAATTATACTTTAAACAAACACCAAGATTATATAGGTAGTGCTTGTAGATATACTCGGCAAGTGGATGAGCACAACCCTGTCTTATGATGACACGAGGTTGTATGTCATTAGACATCTTGTATGATAGTGACAAAACACCCTTCCAACGTTGGGTTCGCCTCACCCTATTTTCTTCACCAAATATAACTACTAAATGATGACCACCGTTCTATTCCCTTGTTACCCCCGCTCGACCCAGCTACACTCTTATTACCTGAAAGGAATTGTGAAGCAAAAGGGTGAGCACAACTAGCTCAGTAAAGAATATCATGACTAAAGATAATTAAATTATCAATAGCCTTCATCAATAATAAATCAGAGATTTAAAACATATGGTAAATGATAAAAATTTCAACCATAGTTGCAGCGGAACGAGCAATCCATTAGAAGAGTCAAATAGACTATAAAGTCTATTATCTTCTCCATGTTAAAAATCCATCAACAATGTTTAATCCCTGTAACATCAATCAACAATTCTGGTCCACAATCATATGAATAACTTATAATCATAACTGTAGTTCTAAATTCCTCTTCTCATCCAGGACGAAGATAATTTTCACCACCTATCTTTACCTGAAACATCAAAGATCATGGTTACACCAAATCACATTTCCTGTTCATAATCATACAAATAACTTCATCTTTGCACTACGGCCAAAGATATTCATTTGTATCACCAGTTGGTCATGTTTATCTCAACATCTGTTCATCTTTGCACTACTGGCCAAAGATATTCAACAACATGTCATCTTTGCACTACGGGCCAAAGATATTCATCAACAATTCATCTTTGCACTACAGGCCAAAGATATTCATCAATATTTCATCTTTGCACTACAGGCCAAAGATATTAATATCTCAAAGAAATATATAATCATTTCAGAATTTATATAAACAATAATTATAACCATGTTGATCAATTCACCTTTGCACTTAAGCTAAAGATATTCACTTATAAATTCAATGGTCATGATCATACCAATCAACGATTCAACTTTGCACTACTGGCCAAAGATAACCCATAGTCATGATCATACCAAAAATCTACCCATCTTTACACTCAAGCGAAAGAGAATTTCAACATCAAGGTTATAAAAATGTTATATATGATAATAAAAACAATATGATCAACATATAGATTTAATCTCAAGAGTAATATTCATAAATCAACTATAATTTGGTTAGAAAAAAAAACCAATTTTGTCGTGAATAGTAACTTGTGAATAGTAACTCATGAATAGTAACTCGTGAATAGTAACTCATGAATAGTAACTCGTGAATAGTAACTCGTAAATAGTAACTCATGAATAGTAACTCGTAAATAGTAACCCTGACATGAAAAAGGTAGAAATTCCACAATAATATACATACCAATATTTCGGTATAATGATATTGAAAGAATAATATTCTTAAGCTTATAAACAATTTATTTAAATTGTTTACACTTTACTAATTAATGCATTTAATCATCATAAAATGCCAACTCTTAAGATTTCATCATCAATAACCAAAACCCTCATCAAAAATCTGCATATACCTCATATATAGGATTCTCAAGCCATAAAATCCTATTTTCCAATTTTCTTACTTCACATAACATATTTAATTCATTTTCTCATAACTAGACTATTTTCATGAAAAATACCAAATCCGTTCCAAAAATATTTCTTTTCTGGAATTTAGCATAATATAGTCCCATAGTGAACATATATTTTTCTCAGAATTTTTAAAATTCATTTACTATTTTTCATATGGCCAAAATAGCCGAATATTTAGACATTTATCAAAAATTATACTTTTGTCCAAAAATTCTGAAATTTACAGAGTATACTTCTATCATACACATGTACTCCCAATAAAAATTTTATCAATTTTGGAGTTAACCACAAGGAATTATAAGCGGTTACTTTTAAAATAGTCTTTTCTCATAAAATTCATAACTCTCAATCTATACATCCAAAAATCACCATTTATGGACACAATCAATAAAACTCATCAAAATATCATTTCAAATTTTTCCAGAATTTTTGAAGTTCAGAAAAATTACGAAACTGAAAATCATAACAACCCTTAAAATCCCTTACTATCCCTTACTATCCCTTACCTCAAAAGAGCAGTACTTCTGACTGGATATCGGATATGATGCTGAAGGAAACTTGCACTGATGAATAGCAACTCACCAAGTATCTAAAAACTCACAAAATATGCTTCATAATATAGAGAGAGAAAGAGAGAAAGCTTATGTTTCTGGTGTGATTTTCAATTCTAACTTAGCCCTCTATTTATAGGAAAATTTTGGTAGGTTTGACCTGCAACCTGATGGCTTTACCTGTTACTATTCTCACCCACCACATTTGAAATATAATTCAGCATATTTCTTCACCAACCACAAGTGGGGCCCACCAATTCTAGAATTTTCCACCAAAAATAATTTATAACCTGATTTCTGAATCAGCCACCTCTTAAAATTCATAACAAATCATACGTTCATTTTTAACGGTTCAAAATTTGTGGACATATACTCAACTTATATATGTATAACATATCCAAAAATTACCACGATCCAACGGTCGGATTAAAAATTATAACCCCCGCAAAATATCTCAAAAACCCTGATTTTTAATACCTCCATTCCGACAAAAATACGGATAAAAATCTCAACATTAACTCCTTCATTTTTTAACCACAAAAATATATCCCTCATTTATATCCACATAAAATAAATATTTTCTTATCATATGAATCAATAATTAATTATTCACAAATAATATTACAGAATCACATTTATGACAACCAGGCCGTTCCCAGGAAAGAGGGGGATTTCCAATAAGGATTTCTCCTTACTGGCGCGCAATTAGATGACCAAACCTCTCCTTAAACAGAACTTTCTAAACATTGTCAATAATGCTATCTAATAATATTATTTAAATAATATGAATTACTGATCTGATAATGGAAAATACTGTGCAGTGACAATTATTGAACAACAATAATATAAAATTTCAACGTAGCAATTATTGAATCAATAAAATAAAATATTGAACAATAATTACTGTAACAATTATTGAGTAGTTGTGACAACCCCAAAATAGGTCCATTCCATCCAACCCATTTTGAGTCGCCAAATACATGGTACAGAAAATAACTACAACTTTATTACAACAATTGTCGTGCAAAATACAACAACACATATGCTGTGAGTTTGGATACAAATATATACCAAATGTGACTCATGTTCCAACCGTGGACATCACCTCACAATGACACCTTACATAAAGGTATAGTCAAAAACTGTTTTGGAAATTAGAATCTTTGGGAAGTGCTCAAGGAAACCTTCGTACATGGGAGGCCACGCGTCTAGGTTATGATAGATATCATATGGCCACAGAATTATCCTTGGTTGACCCAATAGACCCCAAAGAAAAACGAGAAGATTACTATCATATTCTTCCCAATGGTGAGTCTTCTCTTGACTTATCATTATCTCCACTGTCTCTAATTGAGAATTATACTTCAAACAAACACCAAGATTATATAGGTAGTGCTCGTAGATATACTCAGCAAGTGGATGAGCACAACCTGTCTTATGATGACACGAGGTTGTATGTCATTAGACATCTTGTATGATAGTGACAAAACACCCTTCCAACGTTGGGTTCGCCTCACCCTATTTTCTTCACCAAATATAACTACTAAATGATGACCACCGTTCTATTCCCCGTTACCCCCGCTCGACCCAGCTACACTCTTATTACCTGAAAGGAATTGTGAAGCAAAAGGGTGAGCACAACTAGCTCAGTAAAGAATATCATGACTAAAGATAATTCAATTATCAATAGCCTTCATCAACAATAAATCAGAGATTTAGAACATATGGTAAATGATAAAAATTTCAACCATAGTTGCAGCGGAACGAGCAATCCATTAGAAGAGTCAAATAGACTATAAAGTCTATTATCTTCTCCATGTTAAAAATCCACCAACAATATTTTATCCATGTAACATCACTCAACAGTTCCTTTCCACAATCATATGAATAACTCATAATCATAATTGTGACTATAAATTTTTCTTCGCACCCAGGACGAAGAATATTTTCATCACCTGTCTTTACCTGAAACATCAAAGATCATGGTTATACCAAATCACAGTTCCTGTTTATAATCATACTAACAAATCCATCTTTGCACTACGGGCCAAAGATATTCATCAACAAACCATCTTTGCACTACGGGCCAAAGATATTCAACAACAGTTCATCTTTGCACTACAGGCCAAAGATATTCATCAACAGGCCATCTTTGCACTACATGCCAAAGATATTCATCAACAATTCATATTTGCACTACAGGCCAAATATATTCATATCTCAAAGAAATATATAATCATTTCAGAATTTATATAAACAATAATTATAACCATGTTGATCAATTCACCTTTGCACTTAAGCTTAAGATATTCAATTATAAATTCAATGGTCATGATCATACCAGTCACAATTCAACTTTGCACTACAGGCCAAAGAGAACCCTAGTCATGATCATACCAATAATCTACCCATCTTTACACTCCAGTGAAAGAGAATTTCAACATCAGGGTTATAAAAATGTTATATATGATGATAAAAATAATATGATCAACATATAGTTTTAATCTCAAGAGTAATATTCGTAACTCATGAATAGTAAATCGTGAATAGTAACTCATGAATAGTAACCCCGACACAAAAGATAGAAATTCTACAATAAAATTCATACCAATATTTCGGTATAATGATATTGAAAGAATAACATTACTTAAATTTATAAACAATTTATTTTAATTGTTTACACTTTACTAATTAATGCATTTAATCATCATAAAATGCCAACTCTTACAATTTCATCATCAATAACCAAAACCCTCATCAAAAATCTGCATATACCTCATATAGGATTCTCAAGCCATAAAATCCTATTTTCCAATTTTCTTTCTTCACAAAACATATTTAATTCATTTACTCATAACTAGACCATTTTCATGAAAAATACCAAATCAGTTCCAAAAATATTTCTTTTCTGGGATTTAGCATAATATAGTCCCATAGTGAACATATATTTTTCTCAGAATTTTTAAAAGTCATTTACTATTTTTCATATGGCCAAAATAGCCGAATATTTAGACATTTATCAAAAATTGTACTTTTGTCTAAAAATTCTGAAATTTACAGAGTATACTTCTATCATATACATGTACTCCCAATAAAAATTTCATCAATTTTGGAGTTAACCACAAGGAATTATAAGCGGTTACTTTTAAAATAGTCTTTTCTCATAAAATTCATAACTCTCAATCTATACATCCAAAAATCACCATTTTTGGACACAATCAAGAAAACTCATCAAAATATCATTTCAAATTTTTCCAGAATTTTTGAAGATCAGAAAAATTACGAAACTGAAAATCATAACAACCCTTAAAATCCCTTAATATCCCTTACTATCCCTTACTATCCCTTACAATCCCTTACCTCAAAAGAGCAGTACTTCTGACTGGATATCGGATATGATGCTGAAGGAAACTTGCACTGATGAATAGCAACTCACCAAGTATCTAAAAACTCACAAAATATGCTTCATAATATAGAGAGAGAAAGAGAGAAAGCTTATGTTTCTGGTGTGATTTTCAATTCTAACTTAGCCCTCTATTTATAGGAAAATTTTGGTAGGTTTGACCTGCAACCTGATGGCTTTACCTGCTACTATTCCCACCCACCACATTTGAAATATAATTCAGCACATTTCTTCACCAACCACAAGTGGGGCCCACCAATTCTAGAATTTTCCACCAAAATGATTTATAACCTGATTTCTGAACCAGTCATCTCTTAAAATTCATAACAAATCATACGTTCATTTTTAACGGTTCAAAATTTGTGGACATATACTCAACTTATATATGTATAACATATCCAAAAATTACCACGATCCAACGGTCGGATTAAAAATTATAACCCCCGCAAAATATCTCAAAAACCCTGATTTTTAATACCTCCATTCCGACAAAAATACGGATAAAAATCTCAACATTAACTCCTTCATTTTTAACCACAAAAATATATCCCTCATTTATATCCACATAAAATAAATATTTTCTTATCATATGAATCAATAATTAATTATTCACAAATAATATTACAGAATCACATTTATGACAACCAGGCCGTTCCCAGGAAAGAGGGGGCTTTCCAATAAGGATTTCTCCTTACTGGCGCGCAATTAGATGACCAAACCTCTCCTTAGACAGAACTTTCTAGACATTGCCAATAATGCTATCTAATAATATTATTCAAATAATATGAATTATTGATCTGATAATGGGAAATACTGTGCAGCAACAATTATTGAACAACAATAATATAAAATTTCAACGTAGCAATTATTGAATCAATAAAATAAAATATTGAACAGTAATTACTGTAACAATTATTGAGTAGTGCCTTCTTACGTAAGAATCAATAATTTCAAAAATACTATGCAATACCGTGTGCTACTGTGCAATAACGCGTATTACTGTATTTTAACCACCGGGTATTCCAACAGTGTTAACGGTAACAACTACGCCGTTATTTGTAAAAACTCAAATTTGTCGTTTTCTTCCCCGACAGTTATTCTGTTATGGGGCCCACAAATAGCTGCGCCGTCGTACGAATATTCCCCGACAGAAAGAATATTCCACGACCAAACGAATATTCCCCGACAACAATGATTATTTTATAACCACTTGTTATTTTGAAAAAAAATCATATATCACCCTTAACTTTAACTTTTATCAATTTAACCATTTACTGAATAGTAATTATAAGAAAAATTGAATACTTTTATTTCATAAAATTCGGGGTCTTACAATCTCCCCTCCTTATGAAATTTCGTCCCCGAAATTTACGTACCTGGTATTTCAAAGAGTTGAGAATACCTTCCTTTCATTTCAGATTCCATCTTCTCTGTCATCATAATTTCTCCATTGCTCATCTCCTGTATTTCAAATATCATTCTAGAATACAGCTTCAAAACAAGGGTTAATTTAACAAATTAACATATCACATAATATCCCGATATTATGACTGACCAACAAATAAGCTTAGGTAGGACACACTAGCGAAGGATTTACTCATCTCTCCCCTCCTAGTTATATTCCCCGATCTCCGCCAGAGATCATATCCCTAAGCTCTGATACCACCTGTGACATTGGACACCATCATGTGTCAGCACCTCACAAAGGTACCTATCAGCTTGCCACCGCAGAACGGCGTCCCCTACGGAGAGTCTGGCTTCGGTGCATTCCTCATCAACAGGATGTCACCAGATAGAGGCTCGGGGCTCTTTACTTATGCTCTGATACCAAATGTGACTCATGGACACCAACCTATGTCATCACCTCACAATGACACCTTACATAAAGGTATAGTCAAAAACTGTTTTAGAAATTAGAATCTTTGGGAAGTGCTCAAGGAAACCTTCGTACATGGGAGGCCACGCGTCTAGGTTATGATAGATATCATATGGCCACAGAATTATCCTTGGTTGACCCAATAGACCCCAAAGAAAAACGAGAAGATTACTATCATATTCTTCCCAATGGTGAGTCTTCTCTTGACTTATCATTATCTCCACTGTCTCTAATTGAGAATTATACTTCAAACAAACACCAAGATTATATAGGTAGTGCCCATAGATATACTCAGCAAGTGGATGAGCACAACCCTGTCTTATGATGACACGAGGTTGTATGTCATTAGACATCTTGTATGATAGTGACAAAACACCCTTCCAACGTTGGGTTCGCCTCACCCTATTTTCTTCACCAAATATAACTACTAAATGATGACCACCGTTCTATTCCCGTTACCCTCGCTCGACCCAGCTACACTCTTATTACCTGAAAGGAATTGTGAAGCAAAAGGGTGAGCACAACTAGCTCAGTAAAGAATATCATGACTAAAGATAATTCAATTATCAATAGCCTTCATCAACAATAAATCAGAGATTTAGAACATATGGTAAATGATAAAAATTTCAACCATAGTTGCAGCGGAACGAGCAATCCATTAGAAGAGTCAAATAGACTATAAAGTCTATTATCTTCTCCATGTTAAAAATCCACCAACAATATTTTATCCATGTAACATCACTCAACAGTTCCTTTCCACAATCATATGAATAACTCATAATCATAATTGTGACTATAAATTTTTCTTCGCACCCAGGACGAAGAATATTTTCATCACCTGTCTTTACCTGAAACATCAAAGATCATGGTTATACCAAATCACAGTTCCTGTTTATAATCATACTAACAAATCCATCTTTGCACTACGGGCCAAAGATATTCATCAACAAACCATCTTTGCACTACGGGCCAAAGATATTCAACAACAGTTCATCTTTGCACTACAGGCCAAAGATATTCATCAACAGCCATCTTTGCACTACATGCCAAAGATATTCATCAACAATTCATATTTGCACTACAGGCCAAATATATTCATATCTCAAAGAAATATATAATCATTTCAGAATTTATATAAACAATAATTATAACCATGTTGATCAATTCACCTTTGCACTTAAGCTTAAGATATTCAATTATAAATTCAATGGTCATGATCATACCAGTCACAATTCAACTTTGCACTACAGGCCAAAGAGAACCCTAGTCATGATCATACCAATAATCTACCCATCTTTACACTCCAGTGAAAGAGAATTTCAACATCAGGGTTATAAAAATGTTATATATGATGATAAAAATAATATGATCAACATATAGTTTTAATCTCAAGAGTAATATTCGTAACTCATGAATAGTAAATCGTGAATAGTAACTCATGAATAGTAACCCCGACACAAAAGATAGAAATTCTACAATAAAATTCATACCAATATTTCGGTATAATGATATTGAAAGAATAACATTACTTAAATTTATAAACAATTTATTTTAATTGTTTACACTTTACTAATTAATGCATTTAATCATCATAAAATGCCAACTCTTACAATTTCATCATCAATAACCAAAACCCTCATCAAAAATCTGCATATACCTCATATAGGATTCTCAAGCCATAAAATCCTATTTTCCAATTTTCTTTCTTCACAAAACATATTTAATTCATTTACTCATAACTAGACCATTTTCATGAAAAATACCAAATCAGTTCCAAAAATATTTCTTTTCTGGGATTTAGCATAATATAGTCCCATAGTGAACATATATTTTTCTCAGAATTTTTAAAAGTCATTTACTATTTTTCATATGGCCAAAATAGCCGAATATTTAGACATTTATCAAAAATTGTACTTTTGTCTAAAAATTCTGAAATTTACAGAGTATACTTCTATCATATACATGTACTCCCAATAAAAATTTCATCAATTTTGGAGTTAACCACAAGGAATTATAAGCGTTACTTTTAAAATAGTCTTTTCTCATAAAATTCATAACTCTCAATCTATACATCCAAAAATCACCATTTTTGGACACAATCAAAAAAACTCATCAAAATATCATTTCAAATTTTTCCAGAATTTTTGAAGATCAGAAAAATTACGAAACTGAAAATCATAACAACCCTTAAAATCCCTTAATATCCCTTACTATCCCTTACTATCCCTTACAATCCCTTACCTCAAAAGAGCAGTACTTCTGACTGGATATCGGATATGATGCTGAAGGAAACTTGCACTGATGAATAGCAACTCACCAAGTATCTAAAAACTCACAAAATATGCTTCATAATATAGAGAGAGAAAGAGAGAAAGCTTATGTTTCTGGTGTGATTTTCAATTCTAACTTAGCCCTCTATTTATAGGAAAATTTTGGTAGGTTTGACCTGCAACCTGATGGCTTTACCTGCTACTATTCCCACCCACCACATTTGAAATATAATTCAGCACATTTCTTCACCAACCACAAGTGGGGCCCACCAATTCTAGAATTTTCCACCAAAAATGATTTAAAACCTGATTTCTGAACCAGTCATCTCGTAAAATTCATAACAAATCATACGTTCATTTTTAACGGTTCAAAATTTGTGGACATATACTCAACTTATATATGTATAACATATCCAAAAATTACCACGATCCAACGGTCGGATTAAAAATTATAACCCCCGCAAAATATCTCAAAAACCCTGATTTTTAATACCTCCATTCCGACAAAAATACGGATAAAAATCTCAACATTAACTCCTTCATTTTTTAACCACAAAAATATATCCCTCATTTATATCCACATAAAATAAATATTTTCTTATCATATGAATCAATAATTAATTATTCACAAATAATATTACAGAATCACATTTATGACAACCAGGCCGTTCCCAGGAAAGAGGGGGCTTTCCAATAAGGATTTCTCCTTACTGGCGCGCAATTAGATGACCAAACCTCTCCTTAGACAGAACTTTCTAGACATTGCCAATAATGCTATCTAATAATATTATTCAAATAATATGAATTATTGATCTGATAATGGGAAATACTGTGCAGCAACAATTATTGAACAACAATAATATAAAATTTCAACGTAGCAATTATTGAATCAATAAAATAAAATATTGAACAGTAATTACTGTAACAATTATTGAGTAGTGCCTTCTTACGTAAGAATCAATAATTTCAAAAATACTATGCAATACCGTGTGCTACTGTGCAATAACGCGTATTACTGTATTTTAACCACCGGGTATTCCAACAGTGTTAACGGTAACAACTACGCCGTTATTTGTAAAAACTCAAATTTGTCGTTTTCTTCCCCGACAGTTATTCTGTTATGGGGCCCACAAATAGCTGCGCCGTCGTACGAATATTCCCCGACAGAAAGAATATTCCACGACCAAACGAATATTCCCCGACAACAATGATTATTTTATAACCACTTGTTATTTTGAAAAAAAATCATATATCACCCTTAACTTTAACATTTATCAATTTAACCATTTACTGAATAGTAATTATAAGAAAAATTGAATACTTTTATTTCATAAAATTCGGGGTCTTACAATCTCCCCTCCTTATGAAATTTCGTCCCCAAATTTACGTACCTGGTATTTCAAAGAGTTGAGAATACCTTCCTTTCATTTCAGATTCCATCTTCTCTGTCATCATAATTTCTCCATTGCTCATCTCCTGTATTTCAAATATCATTCTAGAATACAGCTTCAAAACAAGGGTTAATTTAACAAATTAACATATCACATAATATCTCGATATTATGACTGACCAACAAATAAGCTTAGGTAGGACACACTAGCGAAGGATTTACTCATCTCTCCCCTCCTAGTTATATTCCCCGATCTCCGCCAGAGATCATATCCCTAAGCTCTGATACCACCTGTGACATTGGACACCATCATGTGTCAGCACCTCACAAAGGTACCTATCAGCTTGCCACCGCAGAACGGCGTCCCCTACGGAGAGTCTGGCTTCGGTGCATTCCTCATCAACAGGATGTCACCAGATAGAGGCTCGGGGCTCTTTACTTATGGCTCTGATACCAACTGTAACTCTGGACACCAACCTATGTCAGCACCTTACATTGATACCTTACATAAAGGTATAGTCAAAAACTGTTTTGGAAATTAGAATCTTTGGGAAGTGCTTAAGGAAACCTTCGTACATGGGAGGCCACGCGTCTAGGTTATGATAGATATCATATGGCCACAGAATTATCCTTGGTTGACCCAATAGACCCCAAAGAAAAACGAGAAGATTACTATCATATTCTTCCCAATGGTGAGTCTTCTCTTGACTTATCATTATCTCCACTGTCTCTAATTGAGAATTATACTTCAAACAAACACCAAGATTATATAGGTAGTGCTCGTAGATATACTCAGCAAGTGGATGAGCACAACCCTGTCTTATGATGACACGAGGTTGTATGTCGTTAGACATCTTGTATGATAGTGACAAAACACCCTTCCAACGTTGGGTTCGCCTCACCCTATTTTCTTCACCAAATATAACTACTAAATGATGACCACCGTTCTATTCCCCGTTACCCTCGCTCGACCCAGCTACACTCTTATTACCTGAAAGGAATTGTGAAGCAAAAGGGTGAGCACAACTAGCTCAGTAAAGAATATCATGACTAAAGATAATTCAATTATCAATAGCCTTCATCAACAATAAATCAGAGATTTAGAACATATGGTAAATGATAAAAATTTCAACCATAGTTGCAGCGGAACGAGCAATCCATTAGAAGAGTCAAATAGACTATAAAGTCTATTATCTTCTCCATGTTAAAAATCCACCAACAATATTTTATCCATGTAACATCACTCAACAGTTCCTTTCCACAATCATATGAATAACTCATAATCATAATTGTGACTATAAATTTTTCTTCGCACCCAGGACGAAGAATATTTTCATCACCTGTCTTTACCTGAAACATCAAAGATCATGGTTATACCAAATCACAGTTCCTGTTTATAATCATACTAACAAATCCATCTTTGCACTACGGGCCAAAGATATTCATCAACAAACCATCTTTGCACTACGGGCCAAAGATATTCAACAACAGTTCATCTTTGCACTACAGGCCAAAGATATTCATCAACAGACCATCTTTGCACTACATGCCAAAGATATTCATCAACAATTCATATTTGCACTACAGGCCAAATATATTCATATCTCAAAGAAATATATAATCATTTCAGAATTTATATAAACAATAATTATAACCATGTTGATCAATTCACCTTTGCACTTAAGCTTAAGATATTCAATTATAAATTCAATGGTCATGATCATACCAGTCACAATTCAACTTTGCACTACAGGCCAAAGAGAACCCTAGTCATGATCATACCATAATCTACCCATCTTTACACTCCAGTGAAAGAGAATTTCAACATCAGGGTTATAAAAATGTTATATATGATGATAAAAATAATATGATCAACATATAGTTTTAATCTCAAGAGTAATATTCGTAACTCATGAATAGTAAATCGTGAATAGTAACTCATGAATAGTAACCCCGACACAAAAGATAGAAATTCTACAATAAAATTCATACCAATATTTCGGTATAATGATATTGAAAGAATAACATTACTTAAATTTATAAACAATTTATTTTAATTGTTTACATTTTACTAATTAATGCATTTAATCATCATAAAATGCCAACTCTTACAATTTCATCATCAATAACCAAAACCCTCATAAAAAATCTGCATATACCTCATATAGGATTCTCAAGCCATAAAATCCTATTTTCCAATTTTCTTTCTTCACAAAACATATTTAATTCATTTACTCATAACTAGACCATTTTCATGAAAAATACCAAATCAGTTCCAAAAATATTTCTTTTCTGGGATTTAGCATAATATAGTCCCATAGTGAACATATATTTTTCTCAGAATTTTTAAAAGTCATTTACTATTTTTCATATGGCCAAAATAGCCGAATATTTAGACATTTATCAAAAATTGTACTTTTGTCTAAAAATTCTGAAATTTACAGAGTATACTTCTATCATATACATGTACTCCCAATAAAAATTTCATCAATTTTGGAGTTAACCACAAGGAATTATAAGCGTTACTTTTAAAATAGTCTTTTCTCATAAAATTCATAACTCTCAATCTATAGATCCAAAAATCACCATTTTTGGACACAATCAAGAAAACTCATCAAAATATCATTTCAAATTTTTTTAGAATTTTTGAAGATCAGAAAAATTACGAAACTGAAAATCATAACAACCCTTAAAATCCCTTAATATCCCTTACTATCCCTTACTATCCCTTACAATCCCTTACCTCAAAAGAGCAGTACTTCTGACTGGATATCGGATATGATGCTGAAGGAAACTTGCACTGATGAATAGCAACTCACTAAGTATCTAAAAACTCACAAAATATGCTTCATAATATAGAGAGAGAAAGAGAGAAAGCTTATGTTTCTGGTGTGATTTTCAATTCTAACTTAGCCCTCTATTTATAGGAAAATTTTGGTAGGTTTGACCTGCAACCTGATGGCTTTACCTGCTACTATTCCCACCCACCACATTTGAAATATAATTCAGCATATTTCTTCACCAACCACAAGTGGGGCCCACCAATTCTAGAATTTTCCACCAAAAATAATTTATAACCTGATTTCTGAATCAGCCACCTCTTAAAATTCATAACAAATCATACGTTCATTTTTAACGGTTCAAAATTTGTGGACATATACTCAACTTATATATGTATAACATATCCAAAAATTACCACGATCCAACGGTCGGATTAAAAATTATAACCCCCGCAAAATATCTCAAAAACCCTGATTTTTAATACCTCCATTCCGACAAAAATACGGATAAAAATCTCAACATTAACTCCTTCATTTTTTAACCACAAAAATATATCCCTCATTTATATCCACATAAAATAAATATTTTCTTATCATATGAATCAATAATTAATTATTCACAAATAATATTACAGAATCACATTTATGACAACCAGGCCGTTCCCAGGAAAGAGGGGGCTTTCCAATAAGGATTTCTCCTTACTGGCGCGCAATTAGATGACCAAACCTCTCCTTAGACAGAACTTTCTAGACATTGCCAATAATGCTATCTAATAATACTATTCAAATAATATGAATTATTGATCTGATAATGGGAAATACTGTGCAGTAACAATTATTGAACAACAATAATACAAAATTTCAACGTAGCAATTATTGAATCAATAAAATAAAATATTGAACAGTAATTACTGTAACAATTATTGAGTATTGCCTTCTTACGTTAGAATCAATAATTTCAAAAATACTATGCAATACCGTGTGCTACTGTGCAATAACGCGTATTACTGTATTTTAACCACCGGGTATTCCAACAGTGTTAACGGTAACAACTACGCCGTTATTTGTAAAAACTCAAATTTGTCGTTTTCTTCCTTCGACAGTTATTCTGTTATGGGGCCCATAAATAGCTGCGCCGTCGTACGAATATTCCCCGACAGAAAGAATATTCCACGACCAAACGAATATTCCCCGAGAACAATGATTATTTTATAACCACTTGTGTATTTTGAAAAAAAATCATATATCACCCTTAACTTTAACATTTATCAATTTAACCATTTACTGAATAGTAATTATAAGAAAAATTGAATACTTTTATTTCATAAAATTCGGGGTCTTACAGTAGTGCCTTCTTACGTAAGAATCAATAATTTCAAAAATACTATGCAATACCGTGTGCTACTGTGCAATAACGCGTATTACTGTATTTAACCACCGGGTATTCCAACAGTGTTAACGGTAACAACTACGCCGTTATTTGTAAAAACTTAAATTTGTCGTTTTCTTCACCCGACAGTTATTCGTTATGGGGCCCACAAATAGCTGCGCCGTCGTACGAATATTCCCCGACAGAAAGAATATTCCACGACCAAACGAATATTCCCCGACAACAATGATTATTTTATAACCACTTATGTATTTTGAAAAAAATTCATATATCACCCTTAACTTTAACATTTATCAATTAAACCATTTACTGAATAGTAATTATAAGAAAAATTGAATACTTTTATTTCATAAAATTCGGGGTCTTACAGACGGACGTGGGGTACGTACCTTCAAGATAGCGCTCGTTCATTAAGCCTTTATAAGTGTCCCGTCAGAAGGTCAACAATTAAATAGTTAAAAATAAATAAAAAAAGCTAAAAAAGGTCGTCACAATTTATAAACCACATATTAGTATAAAGTTAACTTATTACCGTTATCTGAACAGCATCAGGCAGACCATCACGGGTGGCCACATACGCATCCAACAATTGATAGGTTGACCTTGAGACTAAGACTCCTACAGTTCATGTTCTCATATTAATATGTAAACATATGATATTTTAACTACAAAACATGACTATAAACATAAAAACAAATAACTAAGCCATTTAGCTTGCTATACATACGTACCCTAGCAGCAATATGCTGCAGCTATGATTATACTACCGCCTTTGTACGTGCTTTTTGCCTTTTCGCCTTCAGATACACCTGAAGATATGTTCGAGGCGGCAGTTTTGCGTCTCTTGACCCAGTTCTCAGTTCTCCACTGGTCACACATCTGCACCCATATGGGCTGTGCACACCACCAGCGGCTGTGCTCATGCATATACTGCTCACCCTGTCCTGGATGGTCAATCTCAGCATTGTGCAGGGCTTTCTGTCGTTCCTTGTTTAGATTATCTCTAGTTCGGACGACACACTTCTGCCAGAACAGTGTCTGAATAACTGATGTTTGTGTGTCGTCCTATCTATACCGCTTCTGCAAATAAAATAACAATAATAATATTAAAATTGTTATATTACCATAATCCAACATTAATAAACAATATTATTTGATTAACTATGTATTATCTATCAAAGTGTTAAAAAAATATACCTGAAATTCAGCCCAAACTGCATCCTTATGGGCGAGAGGTGTTGTGACGCCCCCAAAATTAGGTATACATCACCCATCTTGGGTCGTCAGATACATAGTACAGAATACAAATACAACTGTCGGGTACAATACGACAAAACATAAACTGTGAGTTTGAATACAAATATTATCTTCTAGAGAGTATTCATACTCAAAAAGAGTCCTCATTACATTTATTAACACACCATTACATAGAATAGTGAGGACTACTAACTAATACTATCATTCGGACCATCACTCCGTACCCCGACTTGTCCCAGCTACGTTCTCATTTCCTGAAGAGAACAGTGAAAGAAAGGGTGAGCTCAATTAGCCCAGTAAGAAATATTATGACTAAGATAATGCAGAATAAATTATCATTAGCCTTCAACAATGTTAAACTGATAAAATATAATAGACATCAAGTTTAACTGTAGCGGAACAAGCAATCCATTAAAAGAGTCAAGTAGAAAATAAACTCTACTATCTTTTATGATTTAAAAGATTTTCCAACACTGTGATCGCTGAGACTCAGCTTAATAAAATAATCCACATCATCGAATCACCCCTGCACTACGGCCAAGGATATTCGTATATTCATTAATGGTCATGATCATGCCAACAACTGTCCATCAATGCACTACGGGCCAATGAGGACTTTTACCACATCATTTGTAACATTACGGTCATGATTACACCGAATAATCCCTGGTCATAATCATACCAAGTCCATCTATGCACTACAGGCCACAGATGACTTTCAACATTTTATAAACATGAGGATGATGACAATGATATAAGAATTCAATAAAACAAGTTCAAGAATTAATTTATCCAAGAATTAACAACGTCCAAATTGTCAACATGATACTGCTTTGTGGAGTAAAATTCAAGAATGATCAGAGAATATTTTCATGAAAAGATACTGGATGAAACGCAATTATCAAGGATATTCCACAAATTTCATGGAGTATAGAAGTCAAAACTTAACCAACTGAGTACAATAAAGAATGGAATAACAAAAGAAATCACCATGCATGCGATAGACCGCACAGACAGGTTATTCCAACAGAATAATAAATAATGGAACCAGGTCCGGCGTAAACGCACAGACAGGATATTCCGACAGAATAATAAATAATGGAACCAGGTCCGGCGTAAACGCACAGACAGGATATTCCGACAGAATAATAAAGAACAGTATAATAAATAATGGAACCAGGTCCGGTGTAAAACACACAGACAGGATGTTCCAACAGAATAATAATAAAGACGGAACCAGGTCCGGTGTAAAACACACAGACAGGATGTTCCAACAGAATAATAATAAAAACGGAACCAGGTCCGGTGTAAAACACACAGACAGGATGTTCCAACAGAATAATAGAAGAATGTCACCAAGTATAGGGTAGACCGCGTATACAGGTTATTCCAACAGAATAATAAGAAATGGAATAACAGTTCTCTTCATGAATAAGAAAGAATAACACCCCTTACCGTTTTAAAGAAGAGCTGAATAAGGAAGTAGTTAAGTAGCAGAATACTCTTCTTCTCTCTCTATAGTTTCTCTCTATAGTTTCTCTCTCTAGAGTTCAGTGAATTCGTAAGAAATAATGAAGGAATGAGCTGCTATTTATAGAAAAATAGAATGCATAGTAACTAATCCATGAACGGTCCAGATTGATTACTTTAATCTGACGGTCCATATTTAAAGAAAAATCTTTTAAATAAAATAAAATATATTCTATTTATAGAATAACTTTAATAAAGTATTTTGTTTTATATAAAAAGATGTTTCTGTTTTATTACGTTAATAATACGAATAAAACAAAACGTCATTATCGCTAAATAATTCATATTATTAACTGACAATAATTGAATCAAACTGAGTGACTTCTCACATAAGCATTAATAATCAATACCGTGTGCTACTATGCAACCACACGTATTACTGTACTTTTACTACCGAGTAGTTCAACAGTAACAATGGTAAAATTTCCGCCGTTATTTTTATAGAAAGATAATTTTGTCGTTTTCTCAATCCGACAATAATTCCGTTGTGGGGTCCACCAATGATTGTGCCGTCGTACGAATATTCCCCGACAAAAAGAATATTCTCCGACCAAACGAATATTTTATAACAACTTGCTTACTTTGCAAAATTTATAAATATTACCCACAACTATAACATTATATCAAATTAACTCCATAATATTCAAAAATGATATTTATAGAAAATTCATCTTTATTTATAAAAGTTGGGGTCTTACAACCTCCCCTTCTTATGAAATTTCGCCCTCGAAATTAGGGTACGTACCTGGTATGTCGAAGAGGTAAGGATACCTTGATTTCATTTCTGATTCTAACTCCCAAGTCATTTCCTCAACATCGTGGTTTCTCCACAAAACTTTGACTTGAGGTATAACCTTGGAGCGTAGAATATGTTCCTTCTTATCCAAGATTTGAACAGGAACTTCTTCATACGTCAAATCCTCCGCTATTTCGTCCGGTTCTAACTCAATAATGTGGTTCGGGTCTTCCACATATTTGCGTAACATGGATATGTGAAAAACGTTATGAACACGAGACATACTTGGCGGTAAAGCGAGTCTATAAGCCACAGTTCCTACTCGATCGAGGATTAAAAATGGACCGATGAATCGAGGATTTAGCTTTCCTCTCTTTCCAAATCTCGTAACTCCTTTCCATGGAGCAACACGTAAGAACACATGATCTCCTACATCAAATTCCACGTCCTTTCGATGAAGATCAGCATAACTCTTTTGTCGATCTTGTGAGGTTTTTATACGTTGTCGGATCGTTTGAATCTTTTCTGTAGTCATACGTACCAACTCCGGTCCCAACAACGTTGCTTCGCCCACCTCATCCCAGCATACTGGAGAACGACATTTTCTTCCATACAATGCTTCGAATGGAGCCATGCCAATACTTGCTTGATAACTGTTGTTGTAGGAAAACTCCACCAATGGTAAGAACTTGTCCCAACTTCCCTTGAAGTCAAAGACACAGAGTCTTAATAGATCTTCAAGAGTTTGAATAGTCCTCTCTGATTGTCCGTCCGTCTGAGGATGATATGCTGAACTAAATCGTAACTCCGTGCCCATAGCTTTTTGTAAACTAACCCAAAATCGTGAAGTGAATCTTGGGTCTCGATCAGAAACTATGGATACTGGCATACCATGCAGTCTTACAATCTCGTTTATGTACATACGAGCAAGACGTTCAAGTGTATAAGTTTCTCGTATCGGTAAGAAATGAGCAGACTTGGTCAATCTATCAACAATGACCCAAATCGCATCAATACCTTGAGAAACCCTAGGAAGACCGGTAACGAAATCCATGGTAATGTGCTCCCACTTCCATTCTGGAATTTCAAGTGGTTGCAATGGACCTTTTGGTACTTGATGCTCCGCTTTGACTCGTTGACAAGTTAGACACCTTGAGATAAACAACGCTATCTCTCTCTTCATATTGCTCCACCAAAATGTATGACGAAGATCATGATACATTTTGGTACTTCCAGGATGGATTGCAAACGGTGTGTTGTGCGCCTCCATCATGATTTCATACTTTAAATCAGGGTTGTTAGGAACACAAAGTCTGGAGTTGACTCGAAGTATTCCTTCTTCATCGATTCTTGCTTCCGGCATAGCACCTTCTTGCACTTTCTTCCTCATACGCATCAGCTCCAGGTCTGTAGCTTGAGCAGCTTTAACTTTATCGATTAAAGTCGGTTCTACTCGTATATTCGCCATCATCACATGGGTCCCTGGAGTCTTCAACTCTATCTCCATCCTTTGCAAGTCACACAAAATGGGCCTTTGCGTTGTTAATATTGCACTTGTACCCGCATATGATCTTCTACTCAATGCGTCAGCTACCACGTTCGCTTTTCCAGGATGGTATTGAATGGTATGATCATAATCTTTCAACAGTTCAAGCCAACGTCGTTGTCGCATGTTGAGTTCCTTTTGAGTGAAGAAATATTTGAGGCTTTTATGATCCGTAAAGATCTCCACTTTCTCCCCATACAAGTAATGCCTCCAAATTTTAAGTGCAAAGACAACAGCTGCCAACTCTAGATCATGAGTAGGATAATTCCTCTCATATTCCTTGAGTTGTCTTGATGCATAGGCTATGACTTTTCCATGTTGCATGAGAACGCATCCCAACCCTTTGCTCGAAGCATCACTGTAGATGACAAATCCCTCCGAGCCAGATGGTATTGTTAGAACAGGTGCTGAAATGAGTCTCCTCTTGAGTTCTTGAAAACTCTGCTCACATTCTTCGCTCCAACCAAACTTTGTATCTTTCCGAGTCAGCTGAGTTAATGGAGTAGCGATTCGAGAAAATCCTTCCACGAATCTCCGATAATAACCAGCTAAACCAAGAAAGCTACGTACCTCGGTCACTGATTTAGGTTGCTCCCAGCTTTGAATAGCTTCAATCTTTGCCGGGTCAACCGATATTCCACGACTTGATACTACGTGCCCAAGGAATGCTACCTCCTCCAGCCAGAACTCGCATTTCTTCAACTTGGCATAAAGCTTGTATTCACGAAGCTTTTGGAGTACCAGCCTCAAGTGTTGCTCATGATCTTCACGGCTTTTGGAATAAATAAGGATGTCATCAATAAAGACGACCACAAAGTGATCCAAATATTCCTTGAATACCCGGTTCATCATATCCATGAAGGCAGCAGGAGCATTAGTCAATCCAAAGGACATGACTAGGAATTCATAATGCCCGTACCGAGTTCTAAAAGCCGTCTTTGGAATATCCTCAGTTCTAACCTTCAGCTGATGATATCCAGAACGAAGATCGATCTTTGAAAAGAATTGTGCTCCTTGCAACTGGTCAAACAGGTCATCAATACGTGGCAATGGGTACCTGTTTTTGATGGTGACATGATTCAACTCCCGATAATCAATACAAAGTCGCATACTTCCATCTTTCTTCTTCACGAACAGAACAGGAGCACCCCAAGGAGAAGTACTAGGACGAATAAAACCAATGTCTAACAATTCCTGCAGTTGGGTCTTTAACTCCTGAAGTTCAATAGGAGCCATTCGATATGGGGCTTTGGAAATGGGTTTTGTACCGGGTTCAAGGTCGATACAAAATTCAATTTCACGCTCTGGGGGTAGGCCAGGAAGTTCTTCAGGGAATACGTCAGGGAATTTATTAACAATAGAAATATCATTCAAAACTGACGTATTTTTGTTTAGATCTGTGACATGAGCTAAGAAAGCTTGACATCCGTTTTTCAATAAACGAATAGCTTTATGGCTTGAGATGACAGCGATTGATTTTAATGGTTTGGTTGCTTGAATTCGCATAATAGGTCGATTAGGAATATGAAAGCTAACAACCTTACGAAAACAATCAATTTTTGCATGATGAGTAGTTAACCAATCAATCCCTAGAATCACGTCAAATGCAAGTATTTTTAATGAAATAAGATCGACAGGTAATGTGTGGGTACCAACTTGAACCAAACAAGACTTATAAACCGTGGATGTAATGAAGGTTTCTCCCAATGGAGTTTCAACTGCTAAGTCAAAGTCTAATTTCTCCGGAATCAAATTTAATCGATGAGCGCAAGTAGGAGAAATAAAAGAATGGGTTGAACCGGTATCAAATAAAGTATAGACTTCGTTAGAGTTTATGATAAGCTTACCCGTGATGACCTCATTCGGGTTCCTTGCTTCTGGGAGGTCACAACAAACGCTCTCCCTTGCACAACCGGTTTTGACTTTTCTGGGACGGCCTTTGGTGCCTCCATCCTAGCTGAATTTGTCTTCGGTAAACGACAAAATCGGGCTAAATGACCTTCTCTTCCACAATTATAACATGCTTTGGACGGCATCGCGCAGTTTGGACTGATGTGCCCCTCCCCTCCGCATTTGAAACATATGATAGGTGGTCGTTCTCCTTCCTTAACGACAGGTGCTGGTGCTGACGTCTTTCCATCATTGTTGAATCTCCTCTTCTTGAAATGTCCATTCTTATTGTTTTGGCCCTGATTACCACCGAAGTGGTTACCATTTCTGGCCTGTTGATTCCCTCCACGCTTGTTGTCACCGCTTCGATGACTGCTCTCACTGGTATTATCATTTTGCCGGCTGCTCTCTTTTGGTTGCGTTGTCTCGTTATCGCGCTCCACCAACTGAGCCCTATTTACAACATCTGAATACAAACACAGTTTATGAGAAACAAGATGTTGACGTATCTCCGGCTTCAAACCTCTTAAAAACATCCGCGTCATTCTTTCTTCATTATCCACCAGGTGGGACGCAAACCGGGATAACTCCGCAAATTTTGCCTCGTACTGCGACACGGTCATATTATTCTGCTCCAATTTGATGAACTCCACCTCCTTCATGTGACGAATACTCTCGGGAAAGTATTTGTCGTTAAACAGCTCTTGGAACTTCTCCCAAGACATCTTCAGTGCGGCAGGTTGAGTACGCTTTATCGATTCCCACCAGTAATCTGCCTCTCCTCGCAACATAAAGGCGGCAAAGGGAACCTTTTGCTCCTCGGAGCAACCCAAGACATCAAATATCTTGGTGATCTGCTTTATCCATGTTTCAGCTACAAGTGGTTTGGGTTCTCCCTTAAACTCCGGTGGTCCCAGCTCCTTAAACTGTTTAGCGGTGACCGCCTGAGAGTTTCCAGTATTTCCACCTACGTTGTGGACAGGAGCCGCTTTCACCTGTTGTTGCATGAATTGCATAAAGCCTCTGAACATTTGATCATTCATCATTTGGTCAGTGTTGTTGTTTGCATGAGGATTGTCACCTTCCTGATGCACATTATCCTGATTATTGATATGTGGTGAATCAACAGTCGTCTGTGCTCCATTGCTATTCTCAACATTCTCAGATGCCATTTTCAGATACTGCCACAAAATAAAAATTAATTGATATGTCATATATTATCCTTATATTATGACCGACCAATTAAATACCATGCAAATAAACTTAGGTATGTCATACTAGCGAAGGAATTCCCCGTCTCTCCCCTCCTAGTTCTATTCTCACATCTTAGCCAGGGATCATATCCCTAAGCTCTGATACCAACTGTGACGCCCCCAAAATTAGGTATACATCACCCATCTTGGGTCGTCAGATACATAGTACAGAATACAAATACAACTGTCGTGTACAATACGACAAAACATAAACTGTGAGTTTGAATACAAATATTATCTTCTAGAGAGTATTCATACTCAAAAGGAGTCCTCATTACATTTATTAACACACCATTACATAGAATAGTGAGGACTACTAACTAATACTATCATTCGGACCATCACTCCGTTACCCCGACTTGCCCCAGCTACGTTCTCATTTCCTGAAGAGAACAGTGAAAGAAAGGGTGAGCTCAACTAGCCCAGTAAGAAATATTATGACTAAGATAATGCAGAATAAATTATCATTAGCCTTCAACAATGTTAAACTGATAAAATATAATAGACATCAAGTTTAACTGCAGCGGAACAAGCAATCCATTAAAAGAGTCAAGTAGAAAATAAACTCTACTATCTTTTATGATTTAAAAGATTTTCCAACACTGTGATCGCTGAGACTCAGCTTAATAAAATAATCCACATCATCGAATCACCCCTGCACTACGGCCAAGGATATTCGTATATTCATTAATGGTCATGATCATGCCAACAACTGTCCATCAATGCACTACGGGCCAATGAGGACTTTTACCACATCATTTGTAACATTACGGTCATGATTATACCGAATAATCCCTGGTCATAATCATACCAAGTCCATCTATGCACTACAGGCCACAGATGACTTTCAACATTTTATAAACATGAGGATGATGACAATGATATAAGAATTCAATAAAACAAGTTCAAGAATTAATTTATCCAAGAATTAACAACGTCCAAATTGTCAACATGATACTGCTTTGTGGAGTAAAATTCAAGAATGATCAGAAGAATATTTTCATGAAAAGATACTGGATGAAACGCAATTATCAAGGATATTTCACAAATTTCATGGAGTATAGAAGTCAAAACTTAACCAACTGAGTACAATAAAGAATGGAATAACAAAAGAAATCACCATGCATGCGATAGACCGCACAGACAGGTTATTCCAACAGAATAATAAATAATGGAACCAGGTCCGGCGTAAACGCACAGACAGGATATTCCGACAGAATAATAAATAATGGAACCAGGTCCGGCGTAAACGCACAGACAGGATATTCCGACATAAAGAACATATAATAAATAATGGAACCAGGTCCGGTGTAAAACACACAGACAGGATGTTCCAACAGAATAATAATAAAGACGGAACCAGGTCCGGTGTAAAACACACAGACAGGATGTTCCAACAGAATAATAATAAAAACGGAACCAGGTCCGGTGTAAAACACACAGACAGGATGTTCCAACAGAATAATAGAAGAATGTCACCAAGTATAGGGTAGACCGCATATACAGGTTATTCCAACAGAATAATAAGAAATGGAATAACAGTTCTCTTCATGAATAAGAAAGAATAACACCCCTTACCGTTTTAAAGAAGAGCTGAAATAAGGAAGTAGTTAAGTAGCAGAATACTCTTCTTCTCTCTCTATAGTTTCTCTCTATAGTTTCTCTCTCTAGAGTTCAGTGAATTCGTAAGAAATAATGAAGGAATGAGCTGCTATTTATAGAAAAATAGAATGCATAGTAACTAATCCATGAACGGTCCAGATTGATTACTTTAATCTGACGGTCCATATTTAAAGAAAAATCTTTTAAATAAAATAAAATATATTCTATTTATAGAATAACTTTAATAAAGTATTTTGTTTTATATAAAAAGATGTTTCTGTTTTATTACGTTAATAATACGAATAAAACAAAACGTCATTATCGCTAAATAATTCATATTATTAACTGACAATAATAGAATCAAACTGAGTGACTTCTCACATAAGCATTAATAATCAATACCGTGTGCTACTATGCAACCACACGTATTACTGTACTTTTACTACCGAGTAGTTCAACAGTAACAATGGTAAAATTTCCGCCGTTATTTTTATAGAAAGATAATTCTGTCGTTTTCTCCATCCGACAATAATTCCGTTGTGGGGTCCACCAATGATTGTGCCGTCGTACGAATATTCCCCGACAAAAAGAATATTCTCCGACCAAACGAATATTTTATAACAACTTGCTTACTTTGCAAAATTTATAAATATTACCCACAACTATAACATTATATCAAATTAACTCCATAATATTCAAAAATGATATTTATAGAAAATTCATCTTTATTTATAAAAGTTGGGGTCTTACAGGTGTGCTCGCCCATGTAATCACTGACGTAGGCCAGTTCTGTAACCATAATTATGAAATGCACTTCACAATTTTACTATCTTAAAAATCACTACAATATACAATAATTTACATTAAAATATATTTATAACAATGGAAATATGAAACCCTTATATATACACGATGTTTAACTTACGTGCTGTCTGGAGGAGGACGGATCTATATGAGAATGCGATCATCCGGATTAGCCGGGGCCTTCGGCACATGATTAGGGCCCCGACCCAACCCACGCTTTCGTGCTGCTGGTTCAGAAGACATCTATAAATAAAAAATTTAGGATGTTAGTATGAGTTATAAATGAAAGGTACATAAACATGTCAAGTTTGAAGAACAGTCAATGGAATTTGAAATGTGTTCTAGAAACTATAACGCTGCGTATATCAAGATTGCAGAAGAAGGCATACTATTAGTCCCTGTGAATATGAATGAATATATGGCCATTTGACTTATATATGAAGATTTAGACAAGTATGGATATTTTGGAAACAACTCATTATTTTTATGAACATTAAACGTGTGATTGAAGTTATGGTGCTTGTGTTTGTGTTTGTGTTTGTCTTTGCACTTTTCATTTTCTTTCTATTTTAAGCTAAGTCATACTTATAGCATACATATTTTTGTTCATGATATCCTTTTATGCCAAGAGATAACAAATAAGAGAAGGACTGAAATTGATTACTTATTTGTTTCAAATTGCAGGAATCTTTATCTTCTCGGCTGTGAATTATGGATAAACTTCTTTGAACCTTCTTCTTGATTGAATTATAGATAAACTTAATTCCTAGTTATGCTTTATATCATACTCATGTTCTAGTTACTGGATTGGTATAAGTATGATCATATATTGCAACCAAGGTTTTGGGTTAAGCCCAAATGTTCAAGTTATATGGCCAATTGACTTATATATGAAAAAAATTCGGCAGAGTCTCCCCTATAATATGGACTATCCACATGCACGAGGGCATACATACTTGACCAATTTCAGCAAAATATAATCCCAACACACAAAACAAAATGTGCACAACTATAATTCAGGGCACAACTTAGGAGAATCCAATATTAGTAACAACAATAAGAAGCCCAAAAATTGTCCCAATTTCAGCAATATCAACAACAATTTATCTAAATTTCAGCAACAATATTTTCAGCAGTAATGTTATATTCAAAATTTTTCCAAATTTCAGCAACTGTTATTCAGTAATAACAAATTATCCAACTTCAGATAATCTCATATTAAAATATGAAACCTAATCATGCATGTTCCCAAATTATTCTTGTGGTGTAAAGTGTGTGTATATACTTACAAAATTATACATATATGATGTATGTGTGTATATATATACATATAGGTATCAATCAACTCATATAAGAATCTCTCTTTCTTAAATTCATTGATTATCCCAAAAGTTTCATAACCATTAGGGTTCTACCCATTTTGAACAAGACACTGTAAATTAAACTGGATTTTCAGTCAAACCCATTTAGTTTTTCAGTCAAACTCAAATTAAACACAAATTAAACCCAATAAATTCAAGAAAATGGCATCTAGAAGCAGAACATCAACACATTCACATCTTCAGAAAAACAAATCATGGCCATTCAATCAACAATAACAGAAAAATAGTTTAATTTAGGGATTAATTAAAGGGGTTACCGGCGGTGGTGAAGGCGTCAGCCAATGATGTCGGTGGTGAAGGCGTCGGCGGCAACGGCAGTCTCACTACAAGAAAAAAACTTAAGTTCGACGGAATAATGTAAGACCCCGAATTTTATGAAATAAAAGTATTCAATTTTTCTTATAATTACTATTCAGTAAATGGTTAAATTGATAAAAGTTTAAAGTTATGAGTGAAATATGATTTTTTTTCAAAATAAGCAAGTGGTTATAAAATAATCATTGTTGTCGGGGAATATTCGTTTGGTCGTGGAATATTCTTTCTGTCGGGGAATATTCGTACGACGGCGCAGCCATTTGTGGGCCCCATAATAGAATAACTGTCGGGTGAAGAAAATGACAAATTTGAGTTTTTACAAATAACGGCGTAGTTGTTACCGTTAACACTGTTGGAATACCCGGTGGTTAAAATACAGTAATACGCGTTATTGCACAGTAGCACACGGTATTGCATAGTATTTTTGAAATTATTGATTCTTACGTAAGAAGGCACTACTCAATAATTGTTACAGTAATTACTGTTCAATATTTTATTTTATTGATTCAATAATTGCTACGTTGAAATTTTATATTATTGTTGTTCAATAATTGTTGCTGCACAGTATTTTCTTTTATCAGATCAATAATTCATATTATTTGAATAATATTATTAGATAGCATTATTGGCAATGTCTAGAAAGTTCTGTCTAAGGAGAGGTTTGGTCATCTAATTGCGCGCTAGTAAAGAGAAATCCTTATTGGAAAGCCCCCTCTTTCCTGGGAACGGCCTGGTTGTCATAAATGTGATTCTGTAATATTATTTGTGAATAATTAATTATTGATTCATATGATAAGAAAATATTTATTTTATGTGGATATAAACGAGGGATATATTTTTGTGGTTAAAAATGAAGGAGTTAATGTTGAGGTTTTTATTCGTATTTTTGTCGGAATGGAGGTATTAAAAAATTAGGGTTTTTGAGATATTTTGCGGGGGTTATAATTTTTAATCCGACCGTTGGATCGTGGTAATATTTGGATATGTTATACATATATAAGTTGAGTATATGTCTACAAATTTTGAACCGTTAAAAATGAACGTATGATTTATTATGAATTTTACGAGATGACTGGTTCAGAAATTGTTGAATTTTCGGAGTTTATCATTTTGGTAGAAAATTCTAGAATTGGTGGGCCCCACTTGTGGTTGGTGAAGAAATGTGCTGAATTATATTTCAAATGTGGTGGGTGGGAATAGTAGCAGGTAAAGCCATCAGGTTGCAGGTCAAACCTACCAAAATTTTCCTATAAATAGAGGGCTAAGTTAGAATTGAAAATCACACCAGAAACATAAGCTTTCTCTCTTTCTCTCTCTATATTATGAAGCATATTTTGTGAGTATTTAGATACTTTGAGAGTTGCTATTCAGTGCAAGTTTTCTTCGCTTTACATTCCGGTCAGAAGTACTGCTGTTTTGAGGTAAGGGATAGTAAGGGATAGTAAGGGATTGTAAGGGATAGTAAGGGATATTAAGGGATTTTAAGGGTTGTTATGATTTTCAGTTTCGTAATTTTTCTGATCTTCAAAAATTCTGGAAAAATTTGAAATGATTTTTTGATGAGTTTTCTTGATTGTGTCCAAAAATGGTGATTTTTGGATGTATAGATTGAGAGTTATGAATTTTATGAGAAAAGACTATTTTAAAAGTAACAGCTTATAATTCCTTGTGGTTAACTCCAAAATTGATGAAATTTTTATTGGGAGTACATGTATATGATAGAAGTATACTCTATGAATTTTAGAATTTTTAGACAAAAGTATAATTTTTGATAAATGTCTAAATATTCGGTTATTTTGGCCATATGAAAAATAGTAAATGACTTTTAAAAATTCTGAGAAAAATATATGTTCACTATGGGACTATATTATGCTAAATCTCAGAAAAGAAATATTTTTGGAACTGATTTGGTATTTTTCATGAAAATGGTCTAGTTATGAGTAAATGAATTAAATATGTTTTGTGAAGAAAAAAAATTGAAAAATAGGATTTTATGGCTTGAGAATCCTATATGAGGTATATGCAGATTTTTGATGAGGGTTTTGGTTATTGATGATGAAATTGTAATAGTTGGCATTTTATGATGATTAAATGCATTAATTAGTAAAATGTAAACAATTAAAATAAATTGTTTATAAATTTAAGTAATGTTATTCTTTCAATATCATTATACCGAAATATTGGTATGAATTTTATTGTAGAATTTTTATCTTTTGTGTCGGGGTTACTATTCATGAGTTACGAATATTACTCTTGAGATTAAAACTATATGTTGATCATATTATTTTTATCATCATATATAACATTTTTATAACCCTGATGTTGAAATTCTCTTTCACTAGAGTGTAAAGATGGGTAGATTATTGGTATGATCATGACTAGGGTTCTCTTTGGCCAGTAGTGCAAAGTTGAATTGTTGACTGGTATGATCATGACCATTGAATTTATAATTGAATATCTTTAGCTTAAGTGCAAAGGTGAAATGATCAACATGGTTATAATTATTGTTTATATAAATTCTTAAATGATTATATATTCTTTGAGGTATTAATATATTTAGCATGTAGTGCAAATATGAATTGTTGAGGAATATCTTTGGCCTGTAGTGCAAAGATGAATTGTAGATGAATATCTTTGGCCTGTAGTGCAAAGATGGTCTGTTGATGAATATCTTTGGCCAGTAATGCAAAGATGAACTGTTGACGAATATCTTTGGCCTGTAGTGCAAAGATGACTTGTTGATGAATATCTTTGTCCCGTAGTGCAAAGATGAAGTTATTAGTATGATTATGAACAGGAACTGTGATTTGGTATAACCATGATGTTTGATGTTTCAGGTGATGAAAATTATCTTCGTCTTAGATGAGAAGAGGAATTTAGAACTACAGTTATGATTATGAGTTATTCATATGATTGTGGACCAGAATTGTTGATTGATGTTACAGGGATAAAACATTGTTGATGGATTTTTAACATGGAGAAGATAATAGACTTTATAGTCTATTTGACTCTTCTAATGGATTGCTCGTTCCGCTGCAACTATGGTTGAAATTTTTATCATTTACCATATGTTCTAAATCTCTGATTTATTATTGATGAAGGCTATTGATAATTTAATTATCTTTAGTCATGATATTCTTTACTGAGCTAGTTGTGCTCACCCTTTTGCTTCACAATTCCTTTCAGGTAATAAGAGTGTAGCTGGGTCGAGCGAGGGTAACGGGAAATAGAACGGTGGTCTCTAGCTGTGGATGTTCTCCCGAAGCAGTATAGAAAAGTTCATTTAGTAGTTATATTTGGTGAATCCAATGGGTAAGGTGTACCCAACGTTGGAAGGGTGGTTTGCCACTATCATACAAGATGTCTAACGACATACAACCTCGTGTCATCATAAGACAGGGATGTGCTCATCCACTTGCTGAGTATATATACGAGCACTACCTATATAATCTTGGTGTTTGTTTGAAGTATAATTCTCAATTAGAGACAGTAGAGATAATGATATGTCAAGAGAAGACTCACCATTGGGAAGAATATGATAGTAATCTTCTCGTTTTTCTTTGGGGTCTATTGGGTCAACCAAGGATAATTCTGTGGCCATATGATATCTATCATAACTTAGACGCGTGGCCTCCCATGTACGAAGGTTTCCTTGAGCACTTCCCAAAGATTCTAATTTTTAAAACAGTTTTTGACTATACCTTTATGTAAGGTGTCATTGTGAGGTGATGTCCACGGTTAAAACATGAGTCACATTTGGTATATATTTGTATCCAAACTCACAGCATATGTGTTGTTGTATTTTGCACGACAATTGTTGTAATAAAGTTGTAGTTATTTTCTGTACCATGTATTTGACGACTCAGAATGGGTTGGGTGGAATGGACCTATTTTGGGGTTGTCACAGGTGGTATCAGAGCTTGGGGATATGATCTCTGGCGGAGATCGGGGAATAGAACTAGGAGGGGAGAGATGAGTAAATCCTTCGCTAGTGTGTCCTACCTAAGCTTATTTGTTGGTCAGTCATAATATTGGGATATTATGTGATATGTTAATTTGTTAAATTAACCCTTGTTTTGAAGTTGTATTCTAGAATGATATTTGAAATACAGGAGATGAGCATCGGAGAAATCATGATGACAGGAAAGATGGAATCTGAAATGAAAGCAAGGTATTCTCAACTCTTTGAAATACCAGGTACGTAAATTTCGGGGACGAAATTTCATAAGGAGAGGAGATTATAAAACCCCGAATTTTATGAAATAAAAGTATTCAATTTTTCTTATAATTACTATTCAGTAAATGGTTAAATTGATAAAAGTTTAAAGTTATGAGTGAAATATGATTTTTTTTCAAAATAAGCAAGTGGTTATAAAATAATCATTGTTGTCGGGGAATATTCGTTTGGTCGTGGAATATTCTTTCTGTCGGGGAATATTCGTACGACGGCGCAGCTATTTGTGGGCCCCATAACAGAATAACTGTCGGGTGAAGAAAATGACAAATTTGAGTTTTTACAAATAACGGCGTAGTTGTTACCGTTAACACTGTTGGAATACCCGGTGGTTAAAATACAGTAATACGCGTTATTGCACAGTAGCACACGGTATTGCATAGTATTTTTGAAATTATTGATTCTTACGTAAGAAGGCACTACTCAATAATTGTTACAGTAATTACTGTTCAATATTTTATTTTATTGATTCAATAATTGCTACGTTGAAATTTTATATTATTGTTGTTCAATAATTGTTGCTGCACAGTATTTTCTTTTATCAGATCAATAATTCATATTATTTGAATAATATTATTAGATAGCATTATTGGCAATGTCTAGAAAGTTCTGTCTAAGGAGAGGTTTGGTCATCTAATTGCGCGCTAGTAAGGAGAAATCCTTATTGGAAAGCCCCCTCTTTCCTGGGAACGGCCTGGTTGTCATAAATGTGATTCTGTAATATTATTTGTGAATAATTAATTATTGATTCATATGATAAGAAAATATTTATTTTATGTGGATATAAATGAGGGATATATTTTTGTGGTTAAAAATGAAGGAGTTAATGTTGAGGTTTTTATTCGTATTTTTGTCGGAATGGAGGTATTAAAAATCAGGGTTTTTGAGATATTTTGCGGGGGTTATAATTTTTAATCCGACCGTTGGATCGTGGTAATTTTTGGATATGTTATACATATATAAGTTGAGTATATGTCCACAAATTTTGAACCGTTAAAAATGAACGTATGATTTATTATGAATTTTACGAGATGACTGGTTCAGAAATTGTTGAATTTTCGGAGTTTATCATTTTGGTGGAAAATTCTAGAATTGGTGGGCCCCACTTGTGGTTGGTGAAGAAATGTGCTGAATTATATTTCAAATGTGGTGGGTGGGAATAGTAGCAGGTAAAGCCATCAGGTTGCAGGTCAAACCTACCAAAATTTTCCTATAAATAGAGGGCTAAGTTAGAATTGAAAATCACACCAGAAACATAAGCTTTCTCTCTTTCTCTCTCTATATTATGAAGCATATTTTGTGAGTATTTAGATACTTTGAGAGTTGCTATTCAGTGCAAGTTTTCTTCGGCTTTACATTCCGGTCAGAAGTACTGCTGTTTTGAGGTAAGGGATAGTAAGGGATAGTAAGGGATTGTAAGGGATAGTAAGGGATATTAAGGGATTTTAAGGGTTGTTATGATTTTCAGTTTCGTAATTTTTCTGATCTTCAAAAATTCTGGAAAAATTTGAAATGATATTTTGATGAGTTTTCTTGATTGTGTCCAAAAATGGTGATTTTTGGATGTATAGATTGAGAGTTATGAATTTTATGAGAAAAGACTATTTTAAAAGTAACAGCTTATAATTCCTTGTGGTTAACTCCAAAATTGATGAAATTTTTATTGGGAGTACATGTATATGATAGAAGTATACTCTGTAAATTTCAGAATTTGTAGACAAAAGTACAATTTTTGATAAATGTCTAAATATTCGGCTATTTTGGCCATATGAAAAATAGTAAATGACTTTTAAAAATTCTGAGAAAAATATATGTTCACTATGGGACTATATTATGCTAAATCTCAGAAAAGAAATATTTTTGGAACTGATTTGGTATTTTTCATGAAAATGGTCTAGTTATGAGTAAATGAATTAAATATGTTTTGTGAAGAAAAAAAATTGAAAAATAGGATTTTATGGCTTGAGAATCCTATATGAGGTATATGCAGATTTTTGATGAGGGTTTTGGTTATTGATGATGAAATTGTAAGAGTTGGCATTTTATGATGATTAAATGCATTAATTAGTAAAGTGTAAACAATTAAAATAAATTGTTTATAAATTTAAGTAATGTTATTCTTTCAATATCATTATACCGAAATATTGGTATGAATTTTATTGTAGAATTTTTATCTTTTGTGTCGGGGTTACTATTCATGAGTTACGAATATTACTCTTGAGATTAAAACTATATGTTGATCATATTATTTTTATCATCATATATAACATTTTTATAACCCTGATGTTGAAATTCTCTTTCACTAGAGTGTAAAGATGGGTAGATTATTGGTATGATCATGACTAGGGTTCTCTTTGGCCAGTAGTGCAAAGTTGAATTGTGACTGGTATGATCATGACCATTGAATTTATAATTGAATATCTTTAGCTTAAGTGCAAAGGTGAAATGATCAACATGGTTATAATTATTGTTTATATAAATTCTGAAATGATTATATATTCTTTGAGGTATTAATATATTTGCATGTAGTGCAAATATGAATTGTTGAGGAATATCTTTGGCCTGTAGTGCAAAGATGAATTGTAGATGAATATCTTTGGCCTGTAGTGCAAAGATGGTCTGTTGATGAATATCTTTGGCCAGTAATGCAAAGATGAACTGTTGATGAATATCTTTGGCCTGTAGTGCAAAGATGACTTGTTGATGAATATCTTTGTCCCGTAGTGCAAAGATGAAGTTATTAGTATGATTATGAACAGGAACTGTGATTTGGTATAACCATGATCTTTGATGTTTCAGGTGATGAAAATTATCTTCGTCCTGGATGAGAAGAGGAATTTAGAACTACAATTATGATTATGAGTTATTCATATGATTGTGGACCAGAATTGTTGATTGATGTTACAGGGATAAAACATTGTTGGTGGATTTTTAACATGGAGAAGATAATAGACTTTATAGTCTATTTGACTCTTCTAATGGATTGCTCGTTCCGCTGCAACTATGGTTGAAATTTTTATCATTTACCATATGTTCTAAATCTCTGATTTATTATTGATGAAGGCTATTGATAATTTAATTATCTTTAGTCATGATATTCTTTACTGAGCTAGTTGTGCTCACCCTTTTGCTTCACAATTCCTTTCAGGTAATAAGAGTGTAGCTGGGTCGAGCGAGGGTAACGGGAAAATAGAACGGTGGTCTCTAGCTGTGGATGTTCTCCGAAGCAGTATAGAAAAGTTCATTTAGTAGTTATATTTGGTGAATCCAATAGGGTAAGGTGTACCCAACGTTGGAAGGGTGGTTTGCCACTATCATACAAGATGTCTAACGACATACAACCTCGTGTCATCATAAGACAGGGATGTGCTCATCCACTTGCTGAGTATATATACGAGCACTACCTATATAATCTTGGTGTTTGTTTGAAGTATAATTCTCAATTAGAGACAGTAGAGATAATGATATGTCAAGAGAAGACTCACCATTGGGAAGAATATGATAGTAATCTTCTCGTTTTTCTTTGGGGTCTATTGGGTCAACCAAGGATAATTCTGTGGCCATATGATATCTATCATAACCTAGACGCGTGGCCTCCCATGTACGAAGGTTTCCTTGAGCACTTCCCAAAGATTCTAATTTTTAAAACAGTTTTTGACTATACCTTTATGTAAGGTGTCATTGTGAGGTGATGTCCACGGTTAAAACATGAGTCACATTTGGTATATATTTGTATCCAAACTCACAGCATATGTGTTGTTGTATTTTGCACGACAATTGTTGTAATAAAGTTGTAGTTATTTTCTGTACCATGTATTTGACGACTCGGAATGGGTTGGGTGGAATGGACCTATTTTGGGGTTGTCACAAATAATCTGTTGGACATAAGCCTATTCAGTCGAAAATATATTATTCCAGACGGAAATATCCGTCAGATATTCAGTCATAAATATTCGCGTCGAAAATAAGATCCGTCAAAAAATTCATCAAAAATTCATTATCCTCGACGAACGTATCTCCGACGGATGTTCATCGATCATTAACTATCTTCGACAGAATATATAGGACGAAACTTTTTCGTCGAATATAACAGTACCTATTTTCGACGGATGTATTCCCTCGAAATTATTTTATTTTCGACTGAAAAATAAAGTAACCCACTATTCATTAAAATTGGCTAATTATTAACTTCGACGGAATTTGCGTCGGAGATATAGCGTTTATGACGGATACGTTTCGTCGAAGATAACGTATGTTCAACTGAAATTAGGATATTTCGGCATTTATTAAAAATTGATTATTTGTTAACTTCGAGGGATGTTCCGTCGCAAATACCCTATTCCGTCGGAATTAACTATCTTTTTTTTTAATTGCAGATTTTAAAAGTTCAGGTGTTTTAACCCATTAATGTACATGTAACCTATTTCAACCCAATACACAGTAATATAAACCTATATCTCACATTCAAATATGCAACGTAGCACTAAAACTTAATTTTCAACTCATTATCATTCACATTCACAATTAAATATCCACCAAAACGTATTATAAGCTAACCAATTACAAATATAAGCTAATGTTCCATAAATGTTAAACAATATAATTTACAATAGTTATACAGACGCAATTAGACAATACAATATATACAAAAGTTCTACAATAACATGAATATATACAAATGAACTATAAACTAGTAAGAGTATCATATATCATCGGGCGAAGGTGAACGACGCTGCTCTGGTGTATGAAAATTAGACTCGTGCTCCTGCTCATCATCGCCAGCCTGATCGCCATCGCCACCCTGTTGATAGAATTAAAAATATAAATTATTAGTCCGTATATATATGTGAGAATTAATGAACTAGCCTTAATTGAAAAACATAAACAATAAGAATACCTGAGTAGGTGGGGGCGGACGAAAAGCCTCCTCTGTGACGCCCCCAAAATAGGTATACAACACCCATTCTGAGTCGCCAAAATACATGGTACAGAAACAACTACATCTTTACTGTTACAACATAAGAACTGTGAGTTTAAATACAAATATTGTCATCTAAACAATATCCACACTCAAATAAGTCCTCATTACAATTATTGATACATTATTTCACAAAAATGGTGAGGACTACTAAAATAACTTCTAGAACCATCATTCCATACCCCGGCTAGTACTCGCTACATTCTCGCCTCCTAAGAAAAATGGAACAAAAAGAAAAAGGGTGAGCTCAATTAGCCCAGTAAAGAATATTATGACTAAGATAACACAGAACAAATTATCGTTAGTCTTCAACAGGGAAAAATCTAATAGAATATAATAGACAATAAGTTTTAAATCAATAACTGCAGCGGAAACAGCAAACCATTAGAAGGGTCAAGTAGAGAATGAGTTCTACTATCGTCTAAGATTTAAAGTCCATCATCAATATTTTATCCCTGTAACAACAATCAATAACCATCTTTAATCAAATATTCATCTTTGCACTACAGGCCAAAGATATTCATTTGTATCAACAGTCGGTCCTGTTCATCTCAACACATGTTCATCTTTGCACTACGGGCCAAAGATATTCATCAGTTAATCATTCATCTTTGCACTACAGGCCAAAGATATTCAGTAATATCATCATTTAGGACTGAGGATGATGAAAAATATCTTAAAGAAAACGAATCCAGTGAAACAAAATAACAAATATTAAGGATTCGTATTTCGATTTATTCATGTCCAAAAATACCTTATAATTATTCATAGTGAAGTAAAATTCAAGAATGATCAAAACATGGATACAATCAAAGCTAGTACCCAGAATAGATATTTTGGACGAAAAGAAGAAAATTTCATTTTTCGGTGAATAGTAACTCGTGAATAGTAACCCGTGAATAGTAACCCCGACATGAAAATTTCCAAATTTGATAAAAATTTCAAACCAATATTTCGACATAATGATATTGAAGAAATAATATCATTTTCGAATAAAATAACATCCCTTACCTCAAAATAATCGTACTTCTGACTGAATTTCGGGTATAGTGCTGACAGAAACTTGCACCGTATATACAACACTCAAAGTATACTAACAAGAATACACTCGATAATATAGAGAGAGAAAGAGAGAAAACTTATTTCTGGTGTGATTTTCAATTCTAACTTAGCCCTCTATTTATAGGAAAATGCAAGAACGCCAAAAGAGACTAAAATAATAAATTAATATTTTCTTATTTTCCTTACGCATGCCAAGACCAAGACTTGTCAAGGCATGCCAATTCTGAAATTCATCCCAGCAGCCCACATGTTTAATCTACCAACCAAAAAGTGGGTCCCGCAATTTAATAAAAATCATTTTATTTTCTGAAACTTCAATACTTCATAGAAAATAGCTCTTTTATCAAAAAAAATTCAAAACTCGCGTGTTTCCGTAGAAAATTTAATTCTCTAGAACTTTGTAGAAGAAAGTTTTTCCAAATTCTAAACATAAGATATCCGAAATTCACAAACGGATGATTTTTAATACCTCCACATCAACAAAATACTGATAAAACACCTCAGCTTTAATTCCTTCATTTTTAACCACAAAAATATATCCCTCATTTATATCCACATAAAATAAATATTTTCTTATCATATGAATCAATAATTAATTATTCACAAATAATATTACAGAATCACATTTATGACAACCAGGCCGTTCCCAAGAAAGTGGGAGCTTTCCAATAAGGATTTCTCCTTACTGGCGCACAATTAGATGACCAAACCTCTCCTTAGACAGAACTTTCTAGACATTGCCAATAATGTTAACTAATAATATTATTCAAATAATATGAATTACTGATCTGATAATGGGAAATACTGTGTAGAGACAATTATTGAAACAATAGTAATATAAAATATCAACGCAGCCATTATTGAATCAATAAAATAAAATACTGAACAGTAATTACTGTAACCATTATTGAGTAGTGCCTTCTTACGTAAGAATCAATAATTGGTGCAATACAGTGTGCTACTGTGCAACAATGCGTATTACTGTGTTTTAACCACCGGGTATTCCAACAGTATTAACGGTAACAACTACGCCGTTATTTATAAATAACTTATACTTGTCGTTTTCTTCATCCAATCGCTTTCCATTATGGGGCCCACAAAAGACTGCGCCGTCGTACGAATATTCCCCGACAAGAAGAATATTCCACGACCAAACGAATATTCCCCGACAACAATGAATATTTTATAATCACATGCTTATTTGAAATATTTACGTATTTTACCCGTAACTAACTTCATTAATCAATTTAACCCTTACTATTTCAAAATAATAAATAGAGGGAATTTAAATTTTATTTATTAATAATTTGGGTCTTACAACCTCCCCTCCTTATAAATTTCGTCCTCGAAATTGACGTACGTACCTGATGTTTCAAAAAGATGAGGATACCTCACTTTCATTTCCGTTTTTAACTCCCAGGTCATTTCCTCAATAGCATGATTTCTCCACAAAACTTTAACTTGTGGTATGACCTTCGTGCGTAGGACATGCTCCTTTCTATCCAAGATCTTGACAGGTACCTCTTCGTACGTTAAGTCTTCAACTATCTCGTCTGGTTCTAACTCAATAACGTGGTCTGGGTCTTTCACATATTTACGTAACACAGATATATGAAAAATATTATGAACACGAGACATACTTGGAGGTAACGCGAGTCTATAGGCCACATTTTCTACTCGGTCAAGAATCTAAAATGGACCAATAAATTATGGATTGAGCTTTTCTCTCTTCCCAAATCTTGTAACTCCTTTCCATGGAGCCACACGCAACAATACATGATCCCCAATGTCAAATTCCACACGCAACTCTTTTGTCGATCATGTGCCGTTTGTATACGTTGTCGAATCATTTGGATCTTCTCTGTAGTCATTCGTACCAACTCTGGTCCTAGCAACGTTGCTTCTTCCACCTCATCCCAACATACTGGAGAGCGACACTTTCGTCCATATAATGCTTCAAATGGGGTCACACCTATACTTGCCTGATAACTGTTATTGTAGGAATTCACCAATGGTAGGGTACTTATCCCATCTCCCTTTAAAATCTAGGACACAAAAAGTCTTAATAGATCTTCAAGAGTTTGAATAGTCCTCTCTGATTGTCCGTCCATTTGAGGATGTTATGCCGAACTAAATCGTAAATCTGTGCCCACAGCTTTTTGCAAGCTAACCCAAAATCTTGAAGTGAATCTTGGGTCACGATCCGAAACTATGGTTACATGGCATGCCTGCAGTCTCACAATCTCATCTACGTATATACGATCAAGACGTTCAAGGGAATAAGTCTCCCAATTCGGCAAGAAATGAGCAGACTTGGTTAATCTATCAACAATAACCCAAATAACATTTATACCTTGAGAAACCGTGGGAAGACCCGTAACGAAATCCTTGGTAATGTGTTCCCACTTCCATTTCGGAATCTCAAGTGGTTGAATGGACCCTTTGGCACTTGATGTTTCGCCTTTACACGTTTGACAAGTTAAACACTCGAGATAAACTTTGCAATCTCTCTCTTCATATTATTCCACCAAAATGTATGTCGAAGATCACGATACATTTTGATACTTCCAGGATAGATTGCAAATGGTGTATTGTGTGCTTCCTCATGATCTTGTACTTCAAATCAGAATCATTAGGAACACAAAGTCTGGAGTGGACTCGAAGTATTCCTTCATCATCGATTCTTGCTTCTGGAATAGCACCTTCTTGCACTTTCTTCTTCATACGCATCAGCTCCGGGTCTGTGGTTTGAGCAACTTTAACTTTATCAATTAAAGTTGGTTCTATGCGTATGCTTGACATCATCGCACTCGTTCCTGCATATGAT